>OX438906.1:20584941-20765472 GCA_949316265.1 Diarsia mendica | reverse complement strand
TAAAGCTTGTTCTCGGATAACTTAGTCTGCTATCAAAGTTTATCGTAGCTTAGGACCAATGATGACATTTTATATCTCCCGTTCGTATACATGACATAAGGCCGTAATGCAACGCATTACTATAAAGTGGTTCACGTGAAATATTTTTGGAAAACATCGTAAATTACTACTGTACTGTGAGCGATCATTTCGACATTCGTATACATTTTTGATATTTATATTTCCATTTTTACAGTGGCTAATTTTATTTTCGATGTTTCTCATCTACATTATTTTATTCAACAGTGATTTTACTGTTTATATAAAAGTTAGCATCACCATTGAATTTTAATTAATTCCATGAAAAACATCATTAATTTTATAATCAACACTCACAGTAAAGTCATTCCGTGGCGACACCAATAAGTAAGTTTTAGAATTATTCGTTTATATTTACGCAAAAAGTTCATTTTTACACCACGGAGTTATTTGTAATCTAGGAGAAGCTCACAGATTCTCATCAGTCATGAAAATCACACAATTATAAATATTATATGTGTGAAAGGTGCACAGATTAAAAAAATAATCAACAGACTGGTTCCTTCTCGTCGAACACGACCTTTATACTTTTTCAACTTATTTTTTTAATCTGCACATCTTCTCAAGTGTATGGTCTCCTGGTAACATAGAAGGCAATCAATATCAGGTATCATCCTCAAGACAAAAAATAGACCTAAAAATCTCATTTTTTTAACATTGTAAAATATCATTTTGTGATTCGTATACATCGGTTACAAATTGTGCTAC
The DNA here is from genome assembly GCA_949316265.1 of Diarsia mendica. Classification (NCBI taxonomy): domain Eukaryota; kingdom Metazoa; phylum Arthropoda; class Insecta; order Lepidoptera; family Noctuidae; genus Diarsia; species Diarsia mendica. Next base: position 20,764,686 of record OX438906.1, on the reverse strand, counting down.
ATTATCAAACACCAAGGCAAGGTGAGAAACGATATTCGATATACAATATCATTACAATAAATATATAATTCAAAGATATGTATTCAAAATGTTTTCTGTAAATTAAACGCGGACAATTAACTTCCAAGAAATTGACATTCGTTATAGATGTACAATTTGAGCTTGATAATTACATTTAATAAATTAGTTGGTAGGTAACAGACGCAATACGTAAACGCAATTTACAGTTTTACATTTGAAAATATTAAGGAGCGGTGCACACCGGGCGAGTGGGCCGGGCGAGTGCTACTGGCGAGCATCTGAGGCGAGCTAGCGATGGATGACCGGCACCGCCGTCCGGCATCACCTGCAGCCCACACCGCTCCTCAAATAACAAAGAAAGTTGCTTCGAAAAACCTAAAACCTATTAATACAACTCCTTTACAAAAAAAAGTCCCATATCTATTTCACCTTTCTGTCGACAGCGACCCAAGTACTGTGATAGTTACAACTTACACAACTAATCAATTATTTATTTATATTTACGTAATAACAATACACAATTAGCTATAAATATTTATACGATAACTATCAAACCACATTATTGTTACATTCATCAACTTTGCTCCTATTGTTCCGAGTGATAAAACCGTTATTTATAATAGGTGATTGCACCAGTATGTTTCAGCGTCCATGTCACTTCGCGTTTAACATTTACATTTTTAGTTTAACCATTAAAGTTGACTTCAAAACTTAATTTTAGGAGATCGTATACTGTTTCAAATATTACAAAAATGTCGCGTTTTTTTATTTTAGTTTTTTTTTTATGTACATGTAGCATCGTTCTCCTGTAGTTATCACGTGCCAGTATCACATAAGGCGTTGGTCGGCCTGGGCGAGTGCGGCATGGCGGCAGCGGCTCACGGTCAGCCAGCCCGCGCGATGTCAACGTTATTCATATCTGTAAATAAAAATACAAATATATTGACGTTTCGTTATGTTATTTACAACTGAATATATTAAACATTAATTATGCATTTTATGTGTTAGCCGTAACAGCATAATTATAATTCTGTCGTATATCAACGACTTTCTTTGAAATATTTTCGGAATCGGAATTATAAATGGGTCGATTATAATTTAAAATGCATGAAAAATATTTGACACGATTCTGGATGTTTCATAAATTGGGTCTAGAGTGATCTTTATACTGGGGTACATAAATAGAAAACTAATAGAACTTTAAGAAGTCAAATGCAAAACGGCTGCCCATGTTGCTATTATAACACTTTAGTCAAACTCACGACAATATGAGAAAACGAAGCATTCCAGTATAGTATGCACTTGCTTGAATTATTTGCTAGTGGCTTGCCTAAGCTGACAATAGTACTTACAATAGCGATATTTTAATATCATCAGAGTTCAAGTTTAGTCAGTTTTGATCTAAAGGAGTTGCCATGGAGTTTCTTGCCCATTCTTCTCCATAGAAGAGATCAACGCTTTGAAATAGCCTACTACAGTACTTTCACAAGTTATTGTGCCTTGTGACTGTAGCTTAGGTTTCTTTGTTTTTCTTACATTCAAAGGTGACTGTAATGATCTAATTGAAATAAATGCTTTGGTTCAAAACGAAATGCCTCTAGTAATGTTAATATCCCTAGAATTGTAGGTGTCTATTAGACAGCTGGGATAATTTTTCTTTCAGGTGGGCTTATAGCTTATTATTCGGCTTAGTTGCACTAGAAAAATAAATAAAAATTTATGAAAAATAATTGAAATATACATATTGAAATATGTGTTATACTCACATGTACAAGTAATGCAGGTTGCATTAGAGATGATGGCCGTAGTATTCAGCTGGGTAATGCGCATACCCCTGGTGGAAGGCAGGGTCGGTGGGCGGCCTGTGCATCATCTGCTGGCCATCCATCATGTAGCCCATGGTCGCCTCGGGGCTGTACGCGCCGCTGGGGCCCGCGTGAGGGAATACTGAGGGGTAGAACACTGACCGGTTAATTAGGCTGGCTGGTTCTCCAGCTTTAGCTGGGTATTGTCGTTACGGACATGAAAAGGTGATTTTTTTAAATATCGTGCTGTATCTGTAAAAAAACTTTTTTTTTAATCGTCCTGTCATTGGAATGTTTTTTTATTTATTGTATGTTGTATAATTTAAATTAAGACATCGAAAATTCAAATTATGACATCGAAATATAATTTAAATTATGACATCTATAATTTAATTTTTATTTCAAAATTATTATGTCACAGTTGCAATTTGACCAAGGTAGCTAAACTTCTTTAAATATAACTTAACTTTACGCATAGCACAATTCATATTTCAAAAGCAGACTTTCTTTGCAAGATTTCACACGCAATATTTTCCCCAAGAACTTTTGTCAGAAATCCCAAGTAATCGAAAAACTATAGGCAAGTTTTATACATTAGTGGTTCTGTATGTGTCCCGCGCTCTCAAGGCGCAATGGTGCGTACTACCATAAAGACCCCTAGGATGTCGGAAATCGAGGACTATAATGGACGAACACCATTACACTACGATTGATAATCCCATGGATATATCGCAAGCGGAAGCCATAACAGTTTTGTGGTAAAATTGAACGGATTTCTTGAGTTTTGCAATTGCGTTTCTCACAATTGCTTTTTGGAAGATTTTTAACTGCAGGGAAGGTCTTGAAAATTAACTTTATTTTTTTGGAATGCATTTTTGTTGTGGGCCTTATTTTTCGCTGTAGTCATAAATGTAAAACGGATTCCGTAAAATTAATCATCTAGTTTAAAAATTGATAAATAAGAAAGGATCATCATCGTCATCTTCTCGGCACAACATCTTTTTCTTATTCCATTCTCTCCTGTCAGACATCATGGCTTAAGAAAAAAATATAAGAAAGAATAATGCTTTAAAACAATAGTAAGAGTTCTCTAAAGAGAAAGCTTCGTAGACATCACATCAAAAACTTTTTTTTTTGCCAAAAACCATTTACGAAAATTTTCCTTTTTTTGTGCACGGAATAATTTTATTGCTTTTTTCGCAAACAATGCAAAAGTGGGTGATTGAGTCGGACCAGTGGCGCGTGTCTCCTACCAGGCCCGCAGGAAGCAATAACGGGCGAGCAGGGGCACAACTACCAGGATACTATGATTTAGGAGGAAGTCTTCTTGACGATGTCATACTAAATGCGGGTATAATGCGAAGCTAGAACGAGAAAATCATGGCGTTCTTTTAAAATAGTTAGCAGGTTTCATATTAATTATTAATTAACCATATTAATCCCCTTAATTAAACAACACTAACGACATTTAATAATTTTCTCTCAAAACGATTATTCCGGATACTGACAAGACCTAATTACAGCTACAGCGGTTAATCATCTCCTCGATCACAGAGTTAACAAAGCCGATCAGCTAGTTTCCAAAAATATGAATATTAATTTCGCTTTTAATAAATGCATCGGTGACGAGAGAACGGATTTTAATCCTCGCCCAATGCCCAATAAACGATCGTTCGGTGCTCCAACGAATTGTAATTTACAGTCAGGCGCGTAATGGGTCGCATCAGAGGGCAATTTATGTGCTTATAATAAATTCATTAGCGCTGCGACACACCGTGTGTACACGACTACACGCCGAACTACTGAGATAGACTGTGCTAACGTACTGCTAATGGGACGGAGACGCTTCGAGCCAATTCTATGATTACTGATTAGTATTGAATAGTCCAAGACCAACGGATCGATGGATGGACTGTGTGAGGATTATATGGCTGGAAACCATCTCCGGAGGTAACTGCTGAAATGACGAGTTTTTTCCGTACTCAAAATACGCGCTTTGGATGTGGATTTGCGGACACCAGCCCGTTATACAATAGAGATGTTTGGAAGAAAAAGAGATTCTGCGGGAATCCCTAAGTATAAGGGCAGGAAAATGATGAGTCATTGAGCTGGCTGCAGTATTATAACAAAGAGAGAGAGATACAGAAAACATTATTTTTAAGTAAACTTAATAGCTGAAAATCAGCCAACCGAATCGCTGCAAATAGGGAAGGTTGGCAAACGAAACACGGGAGCACATCGCACGCACCAGGAATATATAAACGCAGGGAGGCCGCACGACAAATAATATAGTGATTGGAAAAGCGCCTTTTGGCTTGACCGCAGGAAATGCGGTGGCCATTTTCTTTAGTCCATTGCCAAAACAATTTTCCATCTATCCTTCCACCCCTCCGGTTTTTCCATTTTCCGTCGTCGGCAAACTTGGCCGGGTGGCCACATCCGCCCGTTTGGCTCGCGAGATTTAGAACTGTGCCCGGTTTATGTACTCCCGGTGTTTGGTGTCGCGATATTTGAGTGCTGACAGCCTGGTAACTTTAATGCGATAGCATTTTGTATTGGGAAAACAAATGCAGTTTTCCAACTCGTGTAAAGTTTTTGAACATAAAGATGCTATCCAGCGGAACTAAGATTTATTTGCATTCCAGTTCATCATCAATTTCTAATACAAAAACTGGATGAAAAGAAAACGAAAGAAGTTTTCTTTTTCATATACAATGTCTTACAACAATGCCCAGATAGGTATCCTGTAAATCTGTTATAGGTACGTAAACATCTTGATATATTAAGCTTTTAATCAAGAAAATTCCGATTCTTTCGATTGGAACCTCTGATGTATTGTCTCCTTTCTCATAAACGAAATTAACAAGAAATGAAGAAAATGCTCGTTTCTAATCTTGAAATAGAAAAGGGGGGCAACATCCACACATCTAGATAAAGGTACTACATCGCCGATAGTCGACGGAGGGGCGAGTGATGGATAGCTCGGGACGGGTCAACGAATTCGGACATTATTCTTTTTTACCCTTCTTGCGTTCGCAGGAGTAAGCCCTTTTTCTGCGACGTCCTTTTTTTCCCCCGGACGGAATTTTTGTTGGCTACGTACGGGGGACCCGGGAACGTTTTATGGACTGTGCTACAATTACAAAGTAAAAATAGAATTGGTCGTTTGTAATTCTATTCCATATTGTCGACGGGATGGGTAAAAAAAAGGTTTTATCGGCGGGTTTTTGGCTGGTTTTGTGATTCGCAAGCTTTTTAAATCGTTCTTTTACTTAAATTGCCTGTTGCACATTGAAATTAAAAGCAGTTTACTACTTAGAGATCACTAATAACATTTTGGTTGAGCTTGATGACAAAATAGGTTCGTTCAAACAATTTTGTATCCCAAACACAGAAAGATCAGTACATCCTTCCAAAAGTCTAGTTCAAACAACCGATATTCAAAAACAATACACTCTATTTTCCTCAGAGTAAAGTAATTCTATCTAATCTACTTTCTAAACGCAGCTGGGGCGTACCAGGCAGTCATAATTCCACGAGCGGTCAGCGCTAAAAGCTAGAACATCCTCATGGGACGGCGGCGTTACTGGCCGCATGCGACGGCCTGCATATTCTATGAACCACTCCGTACTTTGTGGTCAGCAAACTCGATTTTAGACTTCAAAGTCGTTTGGGGGCGTGCACGGAGAATTTGAAATGTCCGAGCAATACGTGACGCGGTCAGAACGCGTTAATGTCCCTGTAATGGCGTCTTGAATTTTGGATATCGAATGATATTGACGTTTGATGTCTTATTTTTTACCGTTGGGACGTTTTGGAAAGTAGTTGGGGGTTAAAGAAATGATTTGACCAGACAGTCTTTTGTGATGATAGTCTAAATTGAGGTCTTAAATGGTCGCTTTAGCAGAATCGTAATAAGATAATAATATCAACTTATAAAATGGTCAAAAAAGCGACAAATCGTGATATAAACTGCGTCTGTGACAATTTTAAGAATTGATATTATTTATATTACGCGATCCATATCATCATCCAATTATGATTCTGCTGAAGTGGTAATTATAGGCCGCTAACATGCTTTTTCTGCAAATTTTACGTTTACGTACATTGGCTTAGTGACAAATATGGTTTTATTATTTTTTCATTTTAAGTACCTATTTATAAACAGAGAAAGTCGTTCTCTAACTTGCAAAGAAAATCTGCTTCATCTATATTCAATTAAAATTAGGTAGGCCGTTGTATAAGAAAAATGTTACCTGCTCTATTTGACTGGTCTATCATTGGCTGCACTATCCTACGTCTCGCGTTGATAAACCTGAAACAAACAGAATAACACAATATTAATACACAAGTTTAATTAAGTAGCAATAGGTCGGAAAGTATCCCATGGGATTCTGCTAACAGGATTAAAAAGTATTCTATGGTTCACGAATTGTGTGTCAAACATCGAAATCAGTTCAGCAGATAAGGCATGCGGTAATAGGTTAAGTCGTCAATACTTTTCCATGATAACTACGTCACTCTACTTTGTCATGTATTAGGCTCTCATGATGGCGTAGCATATTGCAATAATGCGAAACAACTAATTCCCCCTGCGCTGTCACTTATAAGTTTATAACAGACGAAGTTACAGTCACTTCTCAGTCTTCTAACAAACATCCTACCCCAGTCAGGATTAACATCCACACATAGATCCGATCACATAATATACAACGCTATTCAATTATATTATCTACATACATATCAGCATAATCTTAGTTTTCCGTTTCCGCAAAAGTTGTTCGCACAAACAGGCGGGAAAAACAAGCAAGTCGTAATGAATTATGTCGAATTCTGCTGAGTCCGTATTTTGTGAGGGAAGAGCAAGTTGACTCCATAGGTTTCTTGAAACTTGGTTACAAAGGGTTGTAACTGAGATTACGAGTTATAGAGAGTATCGAAGAAGAAGACATTCAGCCATCCCTAAAATTATGATGAATCCGACAATGATGGCTAACGAGTTCATTTTCTTTTCGCAGAAGTGTTCGCAGAATCATACAATGTAGATTTGAGACGATACGGCTATTCCTAGAAAATCGGTGATATCTTTTTCTGGTATAAAAATATTCCGACACGATAAGACGTATGACTATTATCTGAAAACCGTACCGACTACTGAAATAACTTTAGATTCGCTTATCAAAAAGGTTTCAAATATCATTGGACAATATATCAAGCTAGGTAGGTACTAGGAGAGGATCCCTCAGAAGGGAGTGACCGGGGGCTATCTCGGCCGGCTTTATGAAAACTAATGCCTTCATTTGGCGTCGGCTCCGGCCACCGGCGATAAGCTATGTCGCCCTAGTACCTCGGGATTACGATTTTGGGATTTACCCTGGACAAGGGGGTGTCCGATAAAAGTTTTGTGGAAATTTTAGTTCGTGTTTGTAATTTAAATGTTTCGAAACTAGCTTAACTTTGGTATGAATATTGTTTGATCATAATTTACGTACCGAAGAGTATCCATACAATATATTGCGATCATTGCTTCATTTAAGTTGACCATCAGACAAGACCGTCTCGTCATCCTTACTGATGAAAAAATAGACCCACAAAAATATTTCAAGGAGAGACCATTCACAATTTTCTCAAACACGACATTCAGTAAATCTCAAAACAAAACATAAAACCAATTTTCTCAGACGATTAAAAGGAATAAACGAAGTGGGCAAGAAAATAAAGTTTTTCCTGTGTTTAGTTACATAAACAGCAGGTGGTAGAGTGAGCTATTACCTGGGGGTAATAAATACCGTTTTTCCCTAATTAACGCTTAATTCGGGGTGGTTCGTACACCCCCAGGGCTTAAGATCCCGCACTACCGATTTTTGCGACGCCATGACGAAGGAAATTGAGGCCACTAATGTTTTATGCGATTTTAGAAAATGCTTCCTGGTATTGTGCATTTGAAAACCAATACTCCACATTCATTAAAACTTACCTAAAGAAGAAGACCGTTTCAAATAACTTTGTCAATTTGTGTCAAAAATGTGCGAACAGTCAAAAAGTCAGGAAATATGTTACCAACCGAATCTGTTCTTTAACAAATGAATTCCTACGGAATCCTGCTAAATGTAATCTTACGTGATATTGTAATTCCAAATCAAGTAAGTAAGGATAAATTATAAATTAGAGCAACCCCTCGACGTCGCCTTCTCGCAAAATGCGAATTCTCAGCGTTTACTGAAGGAATTCCACTCAACCCCGCATACTCATTATTTAATTCGCTCTCAGGTAATTAAAATCCAAAAACTTGGAAGTCGAAATTAAATTTTATACTCTCTGTAGGTACGTTGGTCGACTTCCATCCCTATTTTCAACCCCCCTTTGCCCGGAACGTGCTTGCCGGATCAAATCACCTTTTTAACTTTCCCTATTTAGGGAAAAGCCGGGGAAATCTAGCAATTGCAATAATAACTTGCTACCAGGACATCATGAGATCGAGTGGCCCGCCCCTATTATCGTTACGTAATGTGATTCTCTTGGGCGGATGTGTTTTTCTACTAATTATAATATGTGGAATGTGTTTCCTCTATCCCTATCTTGTTTATTTGGTACTTATGCTGTGGTTTTTGCAGTTTCTTTAAATAATCTGTTGTTCATGTTTAGTGTTAAAACCGTAATTGGTTAAATATTCTACGCTTTCCTAGTTCACCTAGGGTTCACGACGGTTCCAAACGATTTATAACCTTCCGGACTTTGAAAGTGTCTGAGTAACGAAGACATAAACCAAAGTGGCAGAAATTAGTCTAAAACTTCTCCTCTAGCAAAAATATAATTGATTAACACTACTAAATCAGCTCAGATAATAACAACGCCAACACTCCACCATACAGCACCTAATAAAATAAAACAACGTCCCCTCCGAGCTCAGATGACGCGGTAATGTACCAAATCTTATTACAATTAGGCGCATTTGCATGCCAAACAGATATATCACGAGCATGTGCAATAATGTGCATCAAACAATTGTATCGCCAACCCTTCCGAACAAATCCAGATCGCTTATGATTTATGCGCCCCTGGTATCGCCCGGACCGTTGTCACAAATAAAATAAACACACATAGAAATGCAAATTCGGTAATGTCAAATGTGTGTAGCTCTATTGTTGAACTATGTTTCGAATTTCATGAATTTTGTGATTTATTACTTTTATGATGCGGAAAACAATGTATTTCGAACGTTGATTTTTTATCATTGCATTCAGAATATAATGGCATTTTTGGGTTAAATGGCTCCTGAATAACATGGCCTTTCTCACGACCATTTTATTTTTGTAAAGCAACTTTAAATGTATTTCCTAATCAAAAGGATCTATATTAGGCATTCAGTTTAAATGTTAAACCATAAAACCTCTATCTAATGCACAAAATTATAATTTTACACGCGGAAAACAAAGGTTAAGCCATGTAATATTGAAACCTCAAAGTTAATTGCAGCTAAAACATCAAAATAACAGTAACAGTCGCCGTCAAAATTAATACAAAGCGCGATTTAACAGATACCCTCTTAAGAGTCGTAAAATTTGCCGTTTTTGCGCCGGGACCCCTCTCCCGGCGGACCGGGGTGTTATGGACCCCGGGCCGGCGGATGAAGAGTTAATGAACTAATCTTGATATTAACAACACATTAGACGCATCGGACGCGCAGCCATGTTTCGCTCAAGTAATTACAGGGACCCTTGCAAGGGATAGTTCGGCCTAAACCCTCGCACTGTCGCACTCTATGCTTGCCGTCAATTTCGTATGTTTCGCTTTAGGGTTAATTTATGATGATTTTTATGTTCATTCAAGTACCTACTTGCCATACAGAAATCACTTCGTCTATTTTGTATTTCATCTGCCCTTCGCATGATTTTACGAATTGACACGGATTTTAATTAAAATACTGGCCATCAAGCTACGAAATAATTTATTTTTCAATCGGTTCACAGCGCTGCTGCGTATTTAACCATTACGGGTGCGTATCGAAGCGGTAATTACACAACAATTATCACAAAAACTAATCGAATCACAAAGCAATCGGAAGAATATCCCAGCGTTCGTACAAAATTCATAGTGACAGTTAATTTGGGAATGCAGTGCGCGCATCGGGTCCCGCGTCCCGCTGTCCTACCCAAGGACGTTATATACTATCTGGACTGTGTACATGCCACTCAAAAGCGTTCCGAGCGAGATTACCTCGAAAGAGAATGTCATCTCTTTCTAATAGGGTGACCAAACATTTTGTATTTACATTTGGGACAGATATAATTATGTGGCTTGGCATTTGTAATAATTAAAAAATCTGACAAAGAAAGATATTTATTCTTAATGGCAAAAAGATGTTCCAAAAAAATGGTGGCATACGAATATACACACACCTAACTTAACCTAACCTAACTTAAATATACATACTCTAAGGAAACTTACTAATTCTAATAAAACAAAACAATAAAAACATAACAAATACCTATTTATAAACTCTATAATATCTTTTTAACACTGATAACTCTTTACTATAACAAAAAACACGACATATTTCCCTTAAACTTAATAAAAACATAAAAAGTATATCTAGTAACATAATTATTATGACTATACAAACAAAAACCTATCGAAATAAATAAAAATAAGAGTTATTCAAAATTGCTGACAAAAATAATTAACTCAACGCGCACAAAATATACATAAAATTAAAAGGTCAAATAATAAATTTAAGACAAAATAATCAACCAAACAAAACTAAACATACCAAAAAACACTATTGTCAAAATTCGATATAATAATGAAACTGTATCTGACCCAAAATTATTTTATAGATAAAAATAAATCTATGACTGACTCGGGAATCTCAGTCACTAAACATTTAAACAGACTCAATGTTCATGGCCCCAAGTCTAGCTTAGGATTTATTAAAAAATATCACGGCTTTAAAAATACAAACACTATAGGATACGACGGTATTTAAGTACAAAAAATGTTAAGTCTGTTGCATGTGAAATCTGTAGTCCCATCTACATTATTAATTTGAGCATTGGTGAAGGTAGATTTCCGAATGCGCTAAAAAATAACGTAATAAACGTAATACATGCCTTTAAATTTAAGGGTTACCCTCGATTTCTCTGGGATCCGATTCCCATCATTATATCCTAGTTTCCTTACCATTGTACCATCCTTGGGTTAATTCCTTTCCAAGAAAAGAAGTAATCATTAAAATCGGTTCATAAACGACGAAGTTATCCGCGAACACACATAAAAATAATTATAACCATACTGTCGGATTGAGAAACCTTCTCCTTCTTTGAAGTCGGTTAAAATATGATTTATATCGGTGGTGAAATGTGACTGTATTATGTATACCTCTGTCTAACCCTTCGGGAATTACAGGTGTGATGTTGAGAATATGATTTCAAAATATTAATAAGAATGACTATGTTTTTTTAGTTCTGGATACGTTGGATTTGATTTAAGACCAAAATGGAAAAGTTTAAAAAAAGTAAAGAAAGAATTCAAATGTTTGTTTTGGTTATGTTTGAGATTATATTAAGATGAGATATGAGATTTTAAATACCGATATTGATTATAGGAAAGGGGTATTTTAAACAAAAATTTCATGATTCCCGTTTATAGATCTTGAACATAGTCACCCTAGTCGTTATTTGTAAACAAAGTTAAAAAAACTTGCCTGAAAAATGAAATCCCACATCCTGGATACCCCTCACTTTTACAACCCTTCACACAAAACCATTTCACCATATTTGAAGACAAATATTTCGCTTATACAATTAGAAACACTTGAAAAAGGAAAATTATTATTTCAACACGAAAATATTTCCGCCATATTTTTTACGTTTTTTTTTATATGGCTATACAGATTTTATGAATTTTGGCTCTAATAAATTTTAATTCGCAAGTATTTATTATTGAAAATTAAGTATTTGAATATTAAATTAATACCGTTAAATTTTATGGGCTAGTTTAGCTCTATAAGTGATTTTCGATTACTATACATATTTCTGTTTTTTTTCACTGGCAATTGCAAGACAAGGACAGACAAATCCTTGAATTTTGTCTCGCTCTTAAGTTTTGCTCCCCCTTTGAAAAATCGTAGGGAAATTATAGTAATACAAACTCTATTCGTTTGACATAAAGTTTATTTTTAAACGGTATTTTCAGCCAAGGTCAACCTTCGTTGTACCCGCCTGGTCCTACCATCCCGCATCCCGCGGCTCGCCGTCCCACTCGCGATGAGATTACTTATTCAACAGACATATAACATATTGTCCAAGTAATTGGTTCAAAATACAAACTTGCGCGGTACGTATGAACCCCTGGTAATTATTTATTTACGTGCCAAATTGCTTTTTCATTATTTGGAAGTAGGAGAATAATTAAAACAACTTGGCAGAGTTGGAAAACAATAAAAATGTTATTTTGATGAAATATTCTCACGGATTACCGTAATCTAAGAACTTTGTTTTGATACTCCACTACAACAAAAAGGATCCCGGTGAGCTTAACCAAACATTGCCAGACGATACAGACTCTCAAAAGGGTGAATAATACTTGGATTCCGCAACAAATGCTGACGGAATCCGACAAATCCAGTGTGGATACTGGCCGACAACGGATCGCGTTTTGATGTCTGAGATATCCGGAGAGCTATGTTACCCTGGTGATTGATTGCCCGTATAGGCATACATAGGTAAGATATCTCGGTTTAGTTTGTTTTGGACGCAAAATTATGGTAGAATCTGTCAAAATCTTTGCCAAGACTTAGTAAAACTGAAACATTTCACAAAAACAACCAGGAAAATACCCGTCGCGGTCGTGAAAAACAAAAGGTCCAAGCGACTCCGTCACGTACAAATACGTCTAATCCACGAAGTCCGGGCGGACAATAAATATTTTTCATGAAATCCACCGCCGTCGCCAGCGCATACAAACTGCCCTAAATCAGGCAATTATAGGTGTGACCAGTAAATATTATAACCAGGGGATCAGGAGGCGTATAGAGATTGTTAAGGATATTGCCTAAGTTGTTTTCGTAATGGACTCTTGCGCTCGAAGAATGTTTGGTTATTAGCGTTATTGTCATGGCTGTGTACAAAATATGGCTTGTTTGCTTATAATTATGTGGTGGAAGGGAGTTTTATTTTGTCTGCTAGTGATTGCTTGAAACTGCATCCTATTCATTGAGGAGGTTTTTATACGCCTGCAATAACGTGAAATGTTTTCAGACTACGCCTAAAAAACTACATATTTTGCAGTTGGCGTTTTGACAACTGAAAAAGCCTCTAATTTTAACTTTCCTCGCTGTCCATTACAAAGCCATTTTCCAAACAAAAATAAAAGTCAACAACAACAAAAGTGAAAACAATAAATCGCACTAGTATTAATTTACCAGTGCTACATAAAGTGGAGAAGCAAAAATCGCCTCTAATAAATTACGTTAGCGGAAAATGCTTCATTTTAAGGCGTATAGCTCCTTAATCCTATGGCAGCCTGGTAGCCGCTGGGTGTAATTACCGGGCGCAATATATCGCCAGTTCGACCCCCCGACCCCCAGACCCCCAGTTTCTGGGTCCTCATCACACGGAATGAGTAACACATGGTACTGCGTTAATTGTCGGGGCACACGGATTTGTTTTTATTCTGCGATTGCGAGGGGGACCCGAATGTGTCGCACCATCGATTTATTTTGTTTTGAGTTTCCACAGACGTTCTGATTTTGTGCAACGAGGCATTATGAATCATACGCACATGTCTGTTGTGCCTTTTTTCAGGATCAGGAAAAGCAAAGTGATCATAGTAGTAGTGATTATATGGATAAATTAAATGAATGGGTAATGTTAAAAGTTATAGATCCCTCATCAACATTGATTTAGTTGAAATAAATAACTATAATATCGCAATTTCTAACAGTAGGACATCTAAACATAACCCATCTTTTAATATACGCGTTTCCAAATTTAATAGGCTGTAGGTACAATTAACAGTCGACTAATTAGACACCAAGGCGGCATAAATCGGCAGTAAATATCTCAAAGTGTCGCAGATGGTGTCAAAACGCTTGCTACGTGTGGCCCCGAGGTTAGCGGTGGGTGGGGACGACCGAAGTTATTGGACATAGTTCCAAATAGTGTCTTGTAGGTACGTGGAGGGAAGATCCTAACTGATGTTATTATATCCTTTCCAGGATATAGATTTGAACCAAAAACTATAAGTAGAGAGGGTCTTGCTTTCAAAATAAATGAAGGAGTGGAAAATGACAGAAGAAAGTGAGTCTCCGTTTTTTACATTTCACACTTCTTCTTGTGTGTGTTCGTTCGATCTTGAACACTAGTGTTTTTGGCCAAAATATCTAAGACTAGCTTTTGCCAGCGGCTTCGCCCGCGTGAGTATGACGATTTTCCATACAAACTTTCATCCCCTATTTAACTCCCTTAGGGGTTGAATTTCGAGAAATCCTTCCTTAATCCTTGTCTACATTATAAAGGGAACCTCTGTGCAATATTTCAGCTTTCTAGGTCCAATGGTTTGGGCTGGGCGTTGATGAGTCAGTCAGTCAGGACTTCTCTTTTTATTTATATAGATAAAAATATTAAATTAAATTATTATGAAATTATTATTTATTTTAATTTTAATTAATATTAAATTATTGCTAGTACAAAAGAATTATTTCGAAAATCATCAATAATGACTCCAAAAATCGCTACCTGACCCCCAGATTTCGTGCCCTCCAAGACAGGGTCGCGGGATAACATGCAATTGCGATAATAGCCGACCCGGCGGGCGCCATATTGCTTTGATTGGTGACGTGTGCGCCGAATTTATTTTGTACTACAGCCCGAAGGGTTGAGGTGAAAACAGTTATTTATGAACAACATCTGGCGCAGAATTTGAATTTTGTTCGCACAGGTAAGGTTGGGAATAAAAGATTGGCTTTCTGGAGCGAAATTAGTGGAGACTGTGTTTTTTAGGTTAGGTAGGGCTAAGATATGGGCAGATAAAGTGTAGCAGCTATTGCGTCTAGCTGATCGACACCAGCAAAACTCAGAAGAGGTCGAAAAGGGAGATGATGCTTTTGCCCTGCAGTGGCCCAAAACAGGATTGTCCTTAAGGTTGATGTTCCAGGGTAGCCCGCGAAATTCAAATTTTCTTACGTTTTTAGCGATTTGCAGGCCAGTGCTAGATTGTATTTTGTTGTCCTTTTGATGAAATACTCATTCTTGATAGTTACATGAACTTGGAGGGTTGTAATGATGATTTTGATGATTATAATTCTGTAACTGCATACGTCTTACAGCCGCGAATCATATTTTCACTAACATACAACCTAGCACTGGCCTGCAAATCGCTAACAACGTAAGAAAATTTGAATTTCGCGGGCTACCGTGAACACCCACCTTAGCGAATTGATCTGTTTCAGATACAGAATTATGTTTTAAACAGTAGATGAATGCCAAGTTTGTGGTTTTTGCTGTATGGGCCTTTTTCCCATTAAACCACGTGATGACGACATTAAAATAACGTCAATATTTTAATGATGATAACAATTAAACACCAGTAGCGCAGGGTTTCAAGCGACCGCTAATGAGTGCGGCAGTAGCGCCGGTGCGGCTGCTGCGGCCGGCGCGCGAACTAATTTGGTGCAGTGATGGATTGCGTGTGGCCGATGCGGGTCGCACCAAATACTCCCGTCTTGTATGCTCGCCTGGTACTTGCTCTAATTACGGATCATTCTCATTTATCTTCAAGTTCTACCTTAACGTGTTGTTGCTATATTTTCGGGTAATTTTCTGTTTGTAACGGTGAAACTGGAACGCTATCAGCATTTGTAGGTAGGTAACTAAGTCAGAACGCTAAAAGTTGAGAGCAGGAACTTTATAGAAAATAAATGTATGTATGTGAAGATAAATAAGAAAATCCTCGTAAGTACGTCATGCGGCAGAAGACAACTTATAATGATTGATAGTCGATTGATTGAACAACTTATTCCGACGGAGACATGAGAAATCGAACACTTAGTAATAACCGACATTGCAACAATACAATTTAAAAAACACATTTATTAAAAAACGATCAATAAACATTCGATATATTTTCGTTCTTACTGCCCACATGAAAGTCGGAAAACTGAATAAAAATAAACAAATCGCCCATCATACATTTCATGGCTCGTTTAGATAAATAAAATACAATTTTACAACACGGAAATCACAATAAATATAACAAAAAGCTTTATAATTCTGTTTACAGACGCGTCATGTTCTGTTTCCATAACTGAACGTGAATTAATGCGGATTAAAAATATTAAAATCGAAATGAAAGCGCGCCATTTTGACAAGCGATGCGTTCTATTTGCAGAAAGCCATTTACGGGTGCGTTTTAAGTTAACAATGTTAAAGAAGCATAGACAAAAAATAAAAACAATGGGAAGTTCTTTCAACACGTCATATTAAAAACCTAATTGGAAGTTAGGCGAATAATCGCAAAAACAGAATGCTAAATTCAAATAAATTGAAGGAACGCGATGGGGCGCGCGCCGCCGTCCGCCATCACCTCGCGCACCCATTTGTCAAATTAATGATGGACGGATCAGAATTCTAAGCGGCCACCTGACGCGCGGTGACGTCACCTAAAAATGTCTTCATTTCCACGAACATGAAGGTTTAGGTCTCGATTTTCTAAAAGCTTCAGTAATATCAAACATTATGAAAATTATTTTAAGAAAGTGCAGACGGGAATGGATCTTAGGGGTTTACGTAATAATCCTAAATATAAAGCCATTTTCCTACCATCTAATTACCTTGCTCCTAATTGGAAAGGACACCGAAACAATAAATTCAACTCTTATTAGAAACAGCCTGGTAATTCCGCAAATATTTACCAGCAGTTAAATGATCATCTAACGAATAGCGCACTCAGCCAGAGACAAGAACATGGAAAGGAAACTAATTCAAAACATCTCTATTTCGTTTACATTCGGTTTATTGCATACTATGATGGTGTGTTTGCGTGTTAACCTCAGTCGAATTAGCTGTGCACGTTGCTTAATCGCGCTGTCGCAATCGTACGCTAACAATGGTCGGACCGAAGGCTTTTTGCCTTTTTTACGGACCGATAAGGCTTTTGATTGTCCCTATAGTTTCTAGCGTGCATCAGTCTTTAATCAAGTTAACGATTAAAAGCAAATGCTCGGCCAGTCTGTCGAAAATGTGATGATGCTACTTTTATTTGCAATTAAAATTCGCAGTGTTAATGTCGGCTGTCGAATAAATTATTTCGAAAACTAACATTTTGGTGTTTTGCGTAAATCAAACATGTCACAAAGTGATTTAGCATCGTGTCTCGTTTATTAAAATTGTAACATTTGGAAATTTTGGCTTTATTTTTTAGCAACTACACCTTGAATGTGTAAAGGCTTCCTAATTCATCAATCTTCCCGTATCTAAAAGGTTACCAATTAAAAATAATTTGAATACAAATGAGCCGATCGAAAAAAGGGGATTGTCTCTGGTACTGTCACTGTCAATTGGCAACCCTGTGCATATAGAACGTAATTTATAACGTCCGAGTGGGAATGTTCTAGATAAACAGTTTGATCGAGAAGCCTCTCAGAGCGTATCGTTTCCGATGTTTTTAAACTGGACGTTTTGTTTGATACATTATATTAATGGACAGAGTGCTGCTACCATAAGTCTCGGGACATTTGAGTTTACGATTTTATTTATTGGGTAGGCGGTCTTAATGGGTCAACTTTGTGGAGATATGAATGGAGGTTGATATATTGTTTCCTAGTGCACACACTTAGGACAGGTTGGTTGAAAGATAACATCAAAATCAAAAGTGATTTATACAAATTGGGCTGAGAATCAGCAACAAAATTTATGTAGAGATAGTACCCCAAAACTTTCGCCTATGACCACTTTTTACTAAAATGCTATGTAAGGGCTCGTACACATAGCGATCCGTTTTACAGGTCCGTTATTTGATGGCGTATGGAGTTGCATGAGCGAGTTCACACACAAAACAGTATTCCGGATTCAGTAATCATGTCGCTCCGGTCCAATTCTGATCCGTTAAAACGGATCCAGTAAAAACGGACCTATATGTGTACGCGCCCTTAGGAAGAACAAATTAATACCTCAGCGAATAAGTAGAAATGACTGCAATTCCATTCTAAAAAGAACTCTTGGTCAAAAGCTACCTCTACACGTTTTACAACAATAGTACTTACTTACTTAGCTATCTGTATTGTTCCTCTACTAATAACTAAGTAGGACGTGTCCGGACGCACAGTTATCCTGCGGCAGTAGACAGCAGCACCTGTGTGAATACAGTACCGTTGTGTGCAATTTATGTGTTCAATGCATTGTACGGTTGCACTATGGAATCTATAAGTCATGTTCTTATTAGTATTTAATGTGTGTTTCATGCTTTAGCACTTTCAACGGTTGCTCTATGGATTTATCACGACTCAGGAAGAAATAATCAGTGAATGTTAGACTGATGAAGAGACTGAAAGAAAAAAAAACGTGTTTCACCGACCATATGGAACAAGGACAGGAAGATGATGACGAGGGGATGATGATTCATCACGACATCAGTACATTTTGGGCAAAGACTTCAGCTATAAATCTCCACAAACAAATTTGGGCTACATCCAACGGTCTCCTCTTACCAGATCTTTCCACCTGGTGAGGCTAAATTATACAAACGTCACCACCCATGTAATTATACCAAACTCTAATGATGAATAACTAATAATTCATAATTAATAACGCATATAATCATCGACGAATTAAGAACATTTAATGATTGCCAAAACCCTACATAATTCGCGCAACATTGCCAAATGCTCAGTCGACTTGGCAGTGTACATTGTTAATCGCAATGCGCCTAAACTGTAGCTACCTGCTCCTAATTTACTCTGTGTAATATCTAGATCCAATGCAATTACAAGCGATACAAATTGATGAAATACAAGCTATATAGCATGTTCTAACGACTGTGTCGTCTGATCCATAGATAAGAGACGGTGACGTTAATAAATCAGACTGCAATTAACCGTTTTAAACGACTTACCGATTTATGACGGGTTTGGTTCGTGGGCGGGAAGTCGGCTGGATGTTTTTCTAATGACCGTTGGTGGGACGCTGTGGGACTTAAGATGAGGGCAGTTTGAGATGTAAGGTTTGCGAGGAATGTTGCAAGATTTGCTGAATTTGATCATGAACTTCGCAGGTTTAGCATTTGTGAGAGTATTTTCATTTTCCATCAGCTATAGTCTCGTGACACTGTCCAATAAAAGGCGTCAATATTTCCCGAAACATTAAACCTAACAAGAAAGTGAAAAATCGAATCATAACGAATAGATCCGACGGCTCGATATCGGTCGAGCCTCTATAAATAAAAGGACGTTTAAAATTTTAAGGGCCTCGAGTTCAGTGGAGGCCATTAGAGGCCCTTAACGCTGGTAACGAACGACTCTCGCCCAGATGCCAGCGGATACCAAACAATTGTTCCTCGCGTGAAATTCGTAGCCGATAATAAAAATCGATTTCTTTTTTCGAATAATCGGCATTGACAATGTAAGACCTTTGCCTGTTAAAAGTATATTAGATTGTTTATGGATAGTTAAGGGTTGTTACGTTACAAAGTTGCAGTAATTTTATTGCTTTATCGCCATAAAAGGATGTTGTCTTTATTAAGTATGATTCTCACGTGTGAAATAATGTTCTAAAAGAACATTATTTCACACGTGAGAATCATACTGTCAACAGTTCGTAGTTAATGAAAACTTTTTTGTTTCGTTGTTAACTTTGAGAGAGAAATCCCATCTATCATTGTTTAGTGTACTTTCTCCTAGTATGGGAGTAAAATTTTATACTAACTACCTGTAGTGGGACCTGACCCTTTAGAAGCAACTCTTTGAAACTTAAGTAGGTAACATTTGATTTTAATAATCCAAACATTTGTCTATGACGTAGTAACGCATCACGGATTAATTCGAACACATTCCATTTTTGAAAAATTTCAAAACATTCGCGCGTCTTATGTTAATGCTCCGCCATTACTATGGATTATGATGATTTTATCGATATATATTTAATTAAATGTTAAACTTGACACTTATTAATTGTCACCGAGTTTATAAGGTTTTATAACGATGGAAATAATCAGTCAGGTCACGATTACATCGACGAGCGACCGGTTTTGTGACATGTCATGGTATTTTAAGTAATCGTTATCGATAAATCATGTTAACTCGGAATTCGATGTTTTGGAATATCTAGTTTTTGGAGACGCCCACGGCTATTCCTGGGACTGCTCACGACGAATGATTGCGCAGTGATTTATAAGTGTTAATTACAGAAAGATGTTTCGAAAAAAAATGATTGAGTTGATGTTGGCAAAATAAATAATTCTTGTGCATTCTAATTTGTAGCTTCGAAAAATTTACATAACGTTTAAATGAAGCGAAATGAATCTGGCTTCGCGTTCCGTGCGACCTGTGGACAGTGTGGACTTATGACAGCTCTGAATATTTTTATTGTGCGGGACACACTGGCCGATAATTCAATGCGTATAACGGAACGCGGCCGGATGTGACCGCCGCGTCTTCCTGTCACAATTAATTTCCGGGCGCGTTGAAATTGGCGCGAAAACTGTCGCAAGGGGTGAGGTACGGGGGGCCGGGGGTCGGGGCGCGCCACCGCCGCGGGAATTTTAATTACGCACTCGTATACCGAATACCAATGTCGTCTTGTTTAAATTAAATATAAATTATTCGCCTCCTAGGCCCTGCTCGCCTGGTATTGCGAACTGCGAAACGTTGAATAAACAACTGTTGGGTTTTAATTAGTAAAGATTTTGTTGGTATTTTGTCTAATGTTTTAGTTGTTTCGGAGCCGCGTTAGTTATATTATTAGTTGATGTAACATCGGGGTTGACGCTAAAGGAAATATATTGCCGAATGTTTGCCTGTCAGCTCACTATTCTAAATAATTTCACGCAAAACTGAAACAGAATATTTGGAAGGAGAAAACTTTAAAGTAGCTAAGTCCACTGGCAGGCTTAAGAGCCAAAAAATTTAAAAAGGCGTAAGCTGTCACCCGGTAAATGAGTTTTTCAACCCTTTAATCTCATTATACGCTAACCAACTTATTCGCTCAAACTACTTCGCGAAACAAAATATAAAACCGTCCAAAATCTCGAAGTATTTAATCATCTTTATTATACTCTGCTCAGCTATAGCAACAGAACTAAAAGCAGCATCAAAACTAGTTTAATTTCATAATAAAAGTTTGCAAACAAACTCCAAACGCAATTAGAGGGCAGATGAGCTCACGGCAGACGGGTGCACTTCTTATGGCATTTAACTAACTTTGATAAAAAGATTAAGTATGACAGTTTGAAATATAGCTACCGCAGTCGGTAGAAAAAAAATAACAGCGCAAAAGTTGGTCGAGCGAAGCCCCTGGCTCCATTGTTGCGAGGTTCGAGTTAATTTTGTAGGAAAGAAACAAGCGAGGCGCAGGTGTACTCCGGCCCGTTGTATTAATTTGAGTCCCGTCTAATACCTACGTATGACTGCGTTCAAAACAGACGCGTCTGAATTTATAAGCGAAGTTGAACGCGTCCGAGCGCCGGCGCCGGGATTTGTGCACGAATATGAACGCGCCCAGATTATGACGTCCCGTTCTCTGACAATCCGAACGCGCCCATTACGCTCCGTTTCACTGGCACGGGGTTTTAATTGTGAATTATTGCCCGGTGGACGCTCGTTACATATTAACATAATTGTTTTGAAAGAAATGCGTGTAAGCGATCTAGCTTGATCACTTGAGATAATATTTTCGTGTGTAAATGAGCTGTTTGCGTAGCGATGTACGGGTGACATTTTGGAACGTCAACGTCGCCATTTTTGTTAGTTTATATCTCGCTCATTTTCTTAGAAAACTGAAGGTGTCCATTAACTAAGATGGTAATGGTTCCTTTAGTTTTTTTTATTGCTTTTCTCGTTATACCGGTTACGCTGCGTGTACTTTATTAAAACATGAACACGCTTCAAGTGTGCACTTTGATGCGTCCCAACGATGTTAATTATCATTTTAGATGTAGTAATTTTTCGTTTATTACTTGTCGTACAGTGTGCTCGAGCGACGCACGTTGTAATAAAAGTCCATTTTAATTGGAGCGCTTTCGTTTTAACGTCTAATTAATACGTTTAATAACTATAATTTTATCAGTCCCTGAATTATATGTAACAGCTTGTAACAACATTTTTGAACAAATACTAATTTGTGAGGACGTGTATCATATTTTTTACTGCTTTTAAGTATGTTTCAATGTCTTAACGAAACACTTTATTATAAAACACATACCGCCTTTAATTTGAAATGCCTACGCGCATTTAAAACGTAATTATTTAAATCAAAACAGCCTAAAATATTCATAACTTCCTGCCATCACAAAATGGCGTAATTAATTCCATTTTCAAAGCTCACGCGCCAAAGCGCCGACCATAGACATTACAAGTAAAGTTTTCCGATGAGACACCATAGACAATAGACATTACACACGGGTGGTTTGGTGAGGGCCACTCGTTTGACAGCTGGGAGGTCGGGACAGAGTGATGAACCTCACACAGTACTTGTGTTTATTGCACCTGATGCCAATTGGATTTAATATTTTGTTTAATTTGAACTGTTTGAGGGGTAACTCTAGTTTGCTTTTTCTATTAAAAATGTTTGTACTGGAAAAGTTGATTAAGAAGTCTGAATCACTTGAGTTTGACGTATACTTAGCAGGAAAAAGCTTGGCTAACAGAACCATAATATAAAGACAGTGTTAACCACAGAGTTTCCATCAATTTTGAACGACAACTAGGAAAGTATTGAACTTCGTATTGCTCTATCTCAAATAACACTCAGACTAATTTAAATATTCTACATTAAAATTGCTTCCACATTATCCACCTAATCATAATTATAAATACATAACATAATTAAGCCGAGCTATCAGGAGCGCAGAAACCCGAGGGATTGTAAACAAACGACCATAACTCACAAGCGCGCCTTACTGATAAGAAACTTTCATTATGGACCCGAAAATGTTGAATTTAAAACGGGGCTTAATCAAGCAGGGCCGAGTACCTTCCACCTGTGTGTTTAGGTTCGGATTACTTTGCGAAAATTACGTTAGTATCGGGTGTTTTAGATTAATTCGGTTCCCTGTTCCGAATTATGGTAAAGGACCAGTTTGGTCCGTTTTGCGGACGTAGGACTCGTGTCAGCTTTGGAGGGGAACTTTTTAAATTAATGCTTGTTTTGATATACGTTTGTGTTGAGAGGTTTCGGGGGTCGAATTTCTGAAGTTATGTGAGTTTATGATTAAGTCCAGACGGTAAGATCAGTCTGTGGAAAGTAATATTGCCAAAATTCTTGGTCTCTTACATTCTTGGTCTCTTAGAATCTTTACCTCAGTTACTAACAGTTGCAATGGTCCTTTGCGTAACCATTCTTCAGATCAATTTCCCAAAACTTTTCATCGCTTTTTCAGAACATGCTTAAACCAAACACCATTAATATACTCATTTTTAATACATAAAATCTGTATGTTTGTTTGTCATTTAAGCAGTTTGTACGGAGCAGCTCCCGGCCGCGTACCAGGGCGGCAGACGCGGGCAGGAGCATTCCCTAACCCCTTCGCAGTTTGATAAATGGCCAATTACTGTGCCCGCCCCGTCCCTTCTGTTAGCTTGTTGCCTATTTTGAATTGCTTTTGCTTTTTCGTTTAGATTAATATCTAAATAGGATAGATACGGATCCCGCTTTAGGTATTTTACGTTGTTTTTAAACGTAAATTTCGGGTTGGAAACGCTCCGCTATCCTTTGTTCGCCCGATTCTGCTCCGCTATTGTTTTCGTCTCTTAATACCAACGAAATCTTTGTTCTGTCTTGTTGTGTAATACGTTCTTTTGTTTTAATGGAATTTCCCGTTCGATATACGTGTTTTGATTGTGATCTAAGAAAATTGGCTGATAGGTTTTATTGTAGAGAAAGTATAAGCGGAAAAAAGAGGTTGAGTTCGGCATTTTCTTTTTCGAAGTTTATGGTATTGTTTTTGGGTTTAAAGATTTGTGTATAATTGTGTAACAAAACGGTTGGAGCCTTTAATAGAACAGAAAAATATGGCCGGTTTAATTTTCCAGAAACCAACGCTATTGTCAACCAAGTTTGGTTGCAAACTTGCAAGTGCGCTACCATTACTGCACAAACTTCACCGTGTCGCCACGAAGTAGCAATTTCGATAGTCCAAACTTAAATTCAAACTCACTCAGTGCAATACAAGTAGATCATTACAGGCACTTTTGAAAGTCAAAAAGTAACAAAAAGATGATGCTACAGTCCCAGTCACAAGGCATAATAACTTGTGAAACTACTGTAGTTTAAGTCCCTCGATAATTCGACTGACTAGCCACACCACAATGGACGCCCCTATCAACCACACCAGTGCCTAATACCAACAGAGTCATTCCCAGGGCTCAGGTGATCCTCACGATTCCTAAACTCCCGTCATTACTTGATAAGGGCAGCAGGGGTACACAAGGGGTATTACCAACCCCTGTTTATTTTTCGCAAATTCAAAGTGCCCATAATTGCCTACAGACTTAAGCGCATTTAAAATTTTAACTCTGGAAACAAATGGGATTTTTTTGGGGACAAATGTAAGTGTTTGGTCGCTTCTGGTTTGTTTGGGCAGCTGTCATGTGTGTTCGTAGTAATTGAAGTGAATTGGTTTGACCTGGTCAACGAAATTTTAATTAAGGATGGGTAGTTCAGGCTGTATGGGTCTTACCTCTTCGGACTGACTTCAGGAGTTACCAAATTGCTAAGCAAAGCTAGGGCTAGACTTTATTATTTTCTGTAGCACTGACCGACAGCTAAATGTAAGCCTTTATATCAATAATATGGCACTATTGTAATTTCATAGATATGTATTTCAACTATTCAAAGAGACCTGACAAATGCACGTTGTAAAAAAAAAATAGTGTAACCTGATTACCTTTAATAGAAACTTTGATAGTCTCCGTAAAATTCGGACTACATAAAACTATTAACATCAAAACACACATTCTACACATAGACAATAGCCAGAGGCTTCCTCCGCTGATTGGACGACAGCTCATGATGACATAAAATTACAGAGAACCAGAACACCCGTCACGCAACGACACGCATTTCATACAAAATTACATACAAGGCTACGCTTTACACTGTAATGCCGTTTTTAGTGGATGTAATAACTATCATTACAGCTTATTACAGTAATTGTGGCCCGTAACGGTGTGCTATAATGATAATAATATCTATTTCAATTGGGCACGCGGAACCAATCGGTGGCCGAATTTGACTATTGTCTGTGGTGTAGACTGTGGTTTCCATGGGATGAAACACTTTATTTATTTACCTTGTTTTATAGAAAGTTTTGGACTAAATAATGTAAGCTTTTTCTTTGATTTAGGTAAACATTATTTTGCCTATGAAATGTAAGAAGTATGTAGGTACTTATGCAGCAATACCTATGCAATTTTCAGTAAGTCCTTCTATTGCAACTGCATGAAAAATCTTAGGTCCATCTAGAGGAAGAAAAACCTAGATGTATCAATTGGGTTTCACCAAATGCCAATTTCAGAAATTTTGCCAAACTTTCACAAAACAACCGTACTGTCGAATCAAAAACTACAAGCCCAAATGCAAATGGATAAAAATCTTTTCGTCTTGTCAGTTTTCTAGCAGTAAATTCTAAAGACAATGCCTCACGGACAGTGACGGGCCGTCAAAACACAATAATATGTGTTTACAAACATATCTGGCTGGATTTGTATCGCGACATAGCCATCTGTCAGGTCAAAACGCCGCCATGATGGATGATGTGGGCGCGATTAGGAAAAATGTTAATTATATGTCATTGTGGACTAGTAATGATGGTTCGATTGTTTTTTAGGTTATGTCAGGGAAATAGTAGGTAGTGGTTCGTAATTGCATGTTTTGGTGATTCAAGACCATATGGTACTAATTCTTCTTCTTAGCGTGTCGATGGCAAACCGTCACTAAATAAATTATATTAATTTGGCCCAATAATCAGCTATGCGAACTCCGCTCGCTGATGCAGTCATTAGATCATCAAGTGTGCAGGTGTCAGGGCATGCAGCGCAAGATGGAAGGTGGGCCATTGTCTGTGGAGACACGCCGCACACACACTTGAGATCCGTACCGTCTATGAACCCCCATCTGAAGAGATTGTCTTTGCTACGGCCGACTTGGGTTCGGAGTCTATTTAGAGATTTCCAAGTCGGTACTAATGGTACTAATGTATGGTACTAATTAGTGATGAGTTGATGACACTAAAATGTTGAAAAAAAACGAAATTACTAACTTCTTTTTGAGCGCAATTTTAATGACAAATATTTAACTTGTAAGTAAGTCATTTCTGGTGGCCTAACAATTATTTGTTGACATTTTTAAGTGTGATTTTATATACAGCTTAATATTATTTCCAATGGGAGGTTTTAAGTTACATATTGATCGAGTTGATCGACCCAAGAGATAATATTATTGTAAATGAAGTATCAAAAAGTTTTCAAGTTCCCACAAAATGTCGAAACAGCGTGGGCATCAAGATCAATGACCAGTCAGTGCAGATACACGCAGAATGGATGGCGCAAACCAATGATAATAAGTGAAATGCCGTTATACCTTCAACACAATTTTTCAACGTTTAAAAACAAGAAAGAAGAATATTCAATAAACTTAACAAAAAAATGTTCAACAAAGATAACGTCACAAGGAGAAACGAAACGTCACTTTTATTTTTTGTAATTTAATTGGAGTATTAACGGGGCATAGATAAAGTCACTCTGCCTCTAAACTTTTTTCGTTCTTTTTTCGAACTTATCAGATGGCTTACCGTTTGAATTTAAAGGTGTGTCAAGTTTGTACGAAGTTTTAATAGACTCTGCCCGATCAGATCTCGAGAAAATACATTAAAATAAATTGTTCTATTTGCCTACCTCCAAGTGAGAGAAGGTACTTAGACATTTTCGAACGATTATAGACGTGTGTTTGAAATGTGATGTCGGTTAGCCGCCATTTTGTTACGGCTAATGTGCTATTTTTGCCATTTAAAAAACGTTTAACATAATTAATGATGTATGATAGAATTATTTTATTGCTAGCGTATTTTTATTCATACAAGCACTAATTCAAGCGCCAATTACAAATGATAGATATTTATTTAACAATCGCAAAGTATTTCTTAAAAGGTACAAAGTTTTAGTTGCTTTTTAAATGCCTCGACAGAGTTGCGTGCTGCAGCTGTATTTATGTCCGATAAACATTTACAATCAGTCGGAATGTGTGTTTGTCAAGCTTATTGACAGTAATGCCACGTTATAATAAAATACCGTGAAATAACGCTGACACGGAACCACAATTCCTAACGTAATTTAATGAATTAGCATTCGTGTGATATTTTGGCGAGGCGAGGGTAGTCGGTAAACATCCGCATGTGACGTCACGCGCGGCACAAACCTGCATATTTCTAAGACTTTATTACATAATGCGACTCAAACCTTCCTCGTGGCCATAACTACGGAATAACATTAGAACGTTTTCCCGTCTTTCCGGGCAAAATACACGAGTTGGGGAAAAAAAGGAAAATTTGGTCACTGCGACCGTCCATAAATTCGCGTGGAGTTGCGGGTACTGCTCTAATTCCTTTGTTTGCTAAAACCGAAAACTGCCGTGGACATCCCCGCGATGCCAATACGATATTTCACTCGCTCCCACTTGACTGATTCCTCTGCGTTAGAGGGTGACAGATGTATTTGACGCATTGCGTTTCGGGAACTTATTGGCGAGTCTCAAAGGCGGTAATCGTTTGTCTCATGTGCCAATCTAGTAATATACATGTAGTGGATTTATTAGACGTAGGTTAGCTTGTTCGAATGTAATATTTGGTGTTTTTTTCTTGGTGTTTGGAGGGCGGCATCTAGCGGCGGGTTGCGACATGTCAATTTTACTGGCTCGACGCCAGGCGCTTTGTTAAAAGCTTTGGCGTCGTGAGAGCCAGCCGGAGTTGTATGAACCTAGCTTTTAATGCTACCAGATAATATACTATTTGACGGTGGAATGTGTAATTTTAAATTTGCACTCTGTTGCTAGTGATATATTTCGCAGTTTTTTCGTTTGACTTTTATTTACGGTCACTTGGTTTGAGATTAAAGTTTCGTCGCGAACGTTTAGTGTGACATGATACGCAATGTTTTTATTTTATTTAGCTTGTTCTGTGCACTGTGAGCTACGAGCGTTTTGTAAATTAAATACTATATCAAGATTAATTTTGTGTTGTTCTTTCTTTTAAAGCACAAAAACTATTATCCACTAAGCTTTTGTGCTAGTCTAGTACTTACATGAATACATTATTTATGTTTATTAAAAACACAACCAACCAACCACTTCTTTCACCCCAACACACCTAAACCCAGTCATTTAAAAACTGTCCAAATTCAAACTTTGACCGCGACATCCAACATCCAAAAATTAACATGTCACTTTTTCATGGCTTCTAAAATAATATAGGTAAAATATCAGCTGGGTACATAACAAGATGGCGTAATAATACCCCGTGTACATTAGCCAGCCATCGAACCAGCGACAATAGAGCGGGCTGATTTATCGCAGTCCGGATAAGGCGTTCCGCCAATGGAAAAAGGATTTTCCCGGGCAAAACTTCAATGGGAATAAATTTAAGAGGCATTGATGGATTTAAAAAGATTTTAAATGTGTAATTGTGATTCTATTGTAATTTTAATGTGTTTGTTATTTTTTGAACACATGTCTTTTTTTAATATTTTACTTTTACAACTTACAACTGAAACTTAAGATCTCAAGGCTTTGCCAATGACATTTTACTTTGTACTTTCGATCTGTTTTGCTAAGTTCGTATAGAGAGGAATGTTGAATGGCCCGTGGTTGGTAGTTTACATTGGTTACTCGGTTTCTTAACGCTTCAACGTGATGATTACGGCCGTTTTG
This sequence comes from Diarsia mendica, assembly GCA_949316265.1. Lineage (NCBI taxonomy): Eukaryota > Metazoa > Arthropoda > Insecta > Lepidoptera > Noctuidae > Diarsia > Diarsia mendica. The sequence continues at coordinate 20,735,732 of OX438906.1, read as the reverse complement.
ATAAGGAAATTAATCTTAATGTTAATTCGAAATTTATTCAAATCAGCCTCATGATTACTGAGATAAGCCGCAAGAAAAACGAGTTGAGGAGTTTTATTTCGACATGTGTTCTATATTTATCTGATAAACTAAGAATTGTTTTCCACGATCAATTTGCAAAGAATACGTCCCCCAAGTTTTATCTGAGCCAAAACTTTTCGCGAAAACGAGAAAAAGTCGTTTAATGAAGTTTCCAGATTTGGTCAACGATCAGCAATAAACTCTTGAATAATCTATCTGTGAGATCGTCGAAGTAATCTGCAATAAAGCTCAAAGGAAGCCAGTTATTATTGAAGTGTAAAATAATATCCTCATTATGCGATGAGCTGAATAACAATTATTACGGCGGTATTCAAGCGCAGTGCAGTAAAAACGGTTGATTGCCCACGCCTCCGAGGCTGCAGACATTTTCATATGCACAGATCTCTTGCCAAATTTTTAATTATTCAAATGAGAGCACCAAAACACCAGCATGAATAACAGCCGGGCCAGCTCATAGCTCGCAATAAAAATATAACGATCAAAGCGTACGCCGGCGAAACTAAACATCCCGCGTCACCGTTTGACAGCTCAGAATGTAGTCTATTAAATTATAAACGTCCCTTCTCACCTTCGCAGTTTTTTTATTCAATGTAACTCCTAAACAGAAAGGATACATTATAGATACGCGGCGGAGCAGACACGTACAAAATGAAAATAGGGGAAAGGGAGCGAGGGTGGGGCGGTATGGAAATGTTGGTCAAATATATCATCCGGCGTCTGACAGGCCAATTCTCTTATCTCACGCGCGCGGCACCAGCGCGATCTAAGCTAGCTTAGCTAATATAAAATGGTTTTAAATTCAAGTTTAATTCGGGCTATCTGCAGCTCTCCGCCGCGTCGTAAATACGGACCCCAACCCACATACAAAAGGCGGGTGCGATTTACGGTTTTGACGGATTTCGAATATTTTAGCAGCAGGTCTCGGGATTAGGCCGAGTTACGCGGCGTACGGACCTCGTACATCGTCGCCCGGGTGGGCTTACATTTTAATAAGACGATGATAATTTAGAAGCGGGTGAAACTAGTCTTGGGATATGGAGAGCAGCTGCGCCGCCCGTTACACACCCGCCGATTTAATATTAGTTTTCACTTGAGGCGCGATGTACGGCGGGATAAAGTTTTCGCCTCGATATCATTACACCCTCTCTTATCTCATATTCCGAGGAAATTAATAAATTATTCTTTGTTTGCGCGGCTAGCGGGCGAATCTGCACCGCATCAGTTTACAACACGAGGACATCATAAAGTGTAAACAATGACGGCGTTTTCCATTACAATATGTTTACCGATCCGTGGAGCGGCGCATTATGTATGTTATCCTGGTAGGACGCGCGGGGCGCCGCTGAATTTATGAGACTCCGGCAAATATTTGGCGCTCCGAGTTCGGACGCTCACTGTCGGCTGACAACGGGAAGATTGTCGGCAACTGTTTACACAACGGGATATGGTAATTTTTCAGTCGCCTCGTTTCTCGCTGTAAGCGTATTCCGTTCACGGCGCGGCTCCGTTCTGTTCTCTTTACATTTAGTTTATTTCAAACATCGGAAGCGTATCCGGACGAGTCCGGGTGACGGACGACGTAAACAGAGTGGGCTGACGTTTAGTGTCATTAAATCTCGTAATAGGATATCATAAATCGCAGGAGGTCGGCGGTACCAGGCTGCCCGGGCGGCTGTCATCGTTTGTCAGAGCATTTCACGCATTGTTGGACAATAACGCAGGCAGGGGCGGGCTAGCATTGTGCGCGGCCGGCCGCCTGGACGCGGGACGTGACGCGTGCGCGATGTCCTGACCGCTGCTCCACACTCTACACTACACCCAACACCTATAGACAACACTCCACTTGTCAAAAATACATCTCTTTTGTCACAACTGATGCATGGCGCACGTAACTCCGACTTATCCCAGAGATTCCTTGACCATTTCGGTTAATGTAAAGACGCGCGCAGGTTGTAATTCTCACTTGAGCTGTCTTGTAGTAATTCACTTAAAAAGTTCCTTAAACCGGCACCCGTATACGTACGTACCACAATCAAATTTATATCTTTGGTCGACGGTAAAAAAGTGAAAAAATAAAATAACATCAAATATGTTTGGTATGCATCGTCTCAGAGATTCACATCAGAAATTTAAGCTTTAAAGAACCGGGCGGGATAAAAAACATCGTGGAGTCGAAAAAAAAGAGTAAAAACTTGACCCCTGAGTGCCGGCCGCGTAAATTCGAATCAAAAGGAATCAAATGTCATTTTACGAATGTATTCCCTTAACGATTATCAATTTATAATGTCATTGAAGCGGTGCTTTCTCATAAAAATGTTTTATGTTACATTAAAATAGGTTTAACAGTGAATTTATGGTAATAATTTCAAGTGAAGTTTCGTAGATAGGGAGACGTGAAAGTTAATTCTGGGAAACTGAATTTACATTACATAATGGAATTCATATGATAAAGCTAGCAGTGAAAGCATTATGACATGTCATTCGAAGTTCTAACGATGCATCTCAATAATTCTAATCACTATTGAAAACGTCCGATTTCCGCAATGAACCGCAACATACAAAACGTTTCAAAAGTTGAACGTCCCGTCATTAAACGTCGGTAAAAACAATTAATATAATTTATTTTATTTTAATCTTTTTTGTTAAAGCTCTGTGCGGCCGAGTCAGCGTGGGGTCTGTAGGAATTCACTCCGAGACCCTGTTTGAGGTTCTTTAATGCAAAACTTGAAATACTCACCTTTCTTATGCATATAATTAAGATAAATTATATATAAAATTGATTGCTAAAGGCATTATATTAGCGGCGTGTTCAATACTTCAGTAAATTGAGGAAAACATTTATGAAGATTTAAAGTTTTATATTTCGAATGTCTATCTGTCAAACTCAAACAAAACGGTTTCATTGACAGAAAGACGTTAAAGATGCATTCGTTATTCAAAAATCCAAATGACATTAAAAACAAAATAGTTGTTGGATTCGTTCTTAATTTAAAACTAACTTCGAAGAGTGACCTTAAAGGTAAAAACAGAACACGAGCATAATTTTCTCAAAACGGTGGTATCGTGGTACCAATTACTTTGGTCGAGGCACACTCTGAGACAAATGCCTTCTCATATATCGAGATGTTATCGTTGCGATGTGTACTTGTATCGAGCCCCGATGCCTCGCAACGGTTAATCAGACCACAATGGGAAAAAAAAAAGGCATGCATACTATTATATCGTGATCTTAGAATTGGAGGGAGTGACAATAGAAGCTAGGAAGGTTTATAGAGCTGTTCGGAATTTGTTTTTCGGAGTATTATGACAGCCTAGTTGCTTTATCGGGTCGACTGCTGAGTATGAAGTTTTGGGTTCGATTCCTAGGTCGGGCAAAGTAAAATTGGGCTCATCCATCAGAAATTGCTCAGTAGCAGCCACGGCGTCTGAATTTTTGCCCCTTTGATGGAAATAGCTCCGTCCCCTATTACAAGGGGCATAGACATAACTGGCAAAATGTGGGTGTACTGTACTAAGTAGGTACTATTAGGTACACCTCTCAAAAGTTCAAAACTTCGAATTATATTTCGATGTTCTAAGAAAACAGTTCTTAATAAAAGTTGGATCAAAGGTTACTTTTTCGCAACTTCAGAAGTGCTAGTGTGACTAGAACAAAGAACTTCAACAAGTCTTATTGTCAATGACAAATGATGACGTTAATATTTCGACAGCCGCTGTCAGGATAACTCGCAAGTGTCATGATGAGAGATGGTTTACAAATTAATACTGATTTGAACACCTTTTTGACTAGAAAACACACAGCGCTACTTAAGTCATTATTAGCTATTTTATTACACTGCAGGGCAAAGGCCTCCTTTCCCTCCTTCCACTTATCTCTTCAGTGTTGTTATTCGTCAAGCCCTGCGAAAAGAGTCGAGTGTGTCCCGCCATCTTCTTCTGGGACTTTAGCCCAAAGCTCTTTGAAATTCTACCTATCCACATATAATTCATTTTTTTAAGCCTTGCTTCTGAACTTGAAAACCATTTTTTAAGCTTCAGTATTTTCTCAAAATGCCTTTTATTACAACTTCATCATTTTAAAGCTATGCCTAGTATTTAAAGCGGGCTGACGTTTAACCATGATGCATCTACCTGCCAGGGTCAGAGGTCGGAACATGATAGATGGTCTGTACTTCCCTGATGAGGGCTGGAGACGCGGTTCCGTCAGTTGAGTCATATGAGGAATGGCTGGACGTATACCTACTGTTTCTTTTTCAAATACTTGCGATGTCTTAAAAGTAACCTAAGTGTTTAAGTTAAAGTTTACCTGTTTGATACTTAGAGGTTTTTTTTTTCTCTATGGTGAATATTGAACTTACCTGTTACAAAAAAAAAATATTATAAGAATGGATTCAATAATGTTAACAGAATTAAATGCAATACAAGTAGATATGTTCAATTAGGACCCTAAAACCACAAATTCCATAAACAAAAACAATCAGATCGAAGTTGTCAAAAACCCAATTAATAAAAAGGAAACAATCAATTGTCTCTGCTCCAACCCTTCCCATCATTAACGACCAAAATCATCTCACACTTTGATTTAAAAATTTATAAGAATGGATCGAATAATGTTAACAAAATTAAATGCAATACTTACAAATAGATATGTTCAATTAAAACCCTAAAACCACAAATTCCATAAACAAAAACAATCAGATCGAAGTTGTCAAAAACCCAATTAAAAAAAAGGAAACAATCAATTGTCTCTGCTCCAACCCTTCCCATCATTAACGACCAAAATCATCTCACACTTTGATTTAAAAATATCAAGATTCCATCCTTCCATTTTTAAATCAAACACCCGAATCGTTCTGAGAACTCACGGTCTTTCACGAACTTACAATATTCTACGAATGACGGGGTGACTAACCTCAAAATTAGCCTAGCGATTTGAAAATTATGGAGTAAAAGCTTGATTTAAAGTTTAACAATAGACAGTACGCGATAATTGGACAGAAAATATTTACTAATAAGTGGTGACATGCGAGCAAAACAGTAATTTGATAGCAATTTAAACTTGATACGGCAATTACGTTGTGATTAGGCGCTATAAGAATGGCGATTGCAATTCGCACATGATATTTCCCGCGATTACGGCGGAAGCGATTTTTTTTAAATTGGTGGTTATTATCTATGGTGTGTGCGGTGTAATTTGATATAATTCACGAATTATTGTTGAGGTATCGAATTAAGTTGTTGTTGATTTGAAAAGTGCAGGGAAATACCGGGACTTGATTGAACTTAAGTGAGTAGGTGAGTACTGCGGTTTGTAAAGAAGCCCCGCCTTCTTAGTGGTTCAGAAATGAATTTATGACACTTAGAAAATGTCATTAGAATATTCATCCTAAGAAAAACTATTAGTAGGACTATGTTTTGTTCGCACGTCATGTAAATGCGACAAATAAGTATATTTTCTTTCATCTTTTCTTTACTTAGTAAAATCTCACCCTATTCATCATTTTATCACTAAATCAACGGAAATATAAAACATTAATAATGGGGTTCTAAACTTCTAATCCCTCACATGTGTCCCAGCCCTAAAAACGGTGGGAGAACCCGTCAAAAAACGACAACATTCCCCAATAAGAACACTGATCAAAATATCTTAAGATATAATCAGATATCTCGGGATCTATCCGACATCTTGCAGCAAGTTCAGGTCGCGTGTGTACTCAGGCTACGCCACGTCACTCAAAACGGATCAAGTGATACGTAAATTGCTCAGAACCGTTTAATTAACCAATTTGTTCCGTTTCGAGTGAATACAATCCGTATTATATGTGACCCCGCCATTGTTGTAGCTTATTTGTGTAATTTCTAAATTATACGTGTATTATATTGTGCTGTTGGGCTTCACAGTGATGTTAAGTGTAATTTTGTTGAAATCTGTAATATGGCTGCGTTCGTATAGCTGTGTGTTTTTTTTAACATGGCGTTTGATGTTGCCAGTTGTTGATTTTCATATGTCAAAACAAAATGCTAGGAAACCTTTTATGTACCTAGTCTTGGTTTTATGTTCTTTATCTTTTCTTTAGTTCTGTTAATTATTTAACTCAAAATAAAAATGAACGCCTCATTTCTCACAATGCTCACGTTAATCAAAGTGAATGTATTAAACTGTTCCTATAATTTGTTCAGATGTCGTGTTCGTATTTATTATATCAAAATAACGTTTATAAATTAGCTTTAATAGTTACGAGAGCATTAACATAAAGCTAGCACCCTAATTGCGACGTTACATAAATAATATCGGTACAACTACTCCACCTAATTAGTCGACGATGAAGCGAACGCGCCCGCTATAACGCCTTTTTCTTCAGATTTTCCGACCGCCTTAGTGTTTCCCATTAAAAAAAGTCTACCAATCCATCCTACTCTCTCCACTTGCACCTTGCACCGAGCTATTATTTCCTTTTCACTCTTTTGTTTGTGCTATGTGGATGTCTCGCTCGGCGCTCCGCCCATTTATAAAATCGCCTGGCCGCCGCCGCCGTACCGCGCGCCGTCCGTTCACCTGTCCCTTTCCCGTCCGACTGATTTATGTGAGAGTGAGCGGGTTTGATCGATGCTTTGTTTTCCCGCTTCAACTGTCACACGGCGTTCGTTTTTCGAAAAAAGGCGCGCACTGACCCTCGGATTAGGTTATACGTTATTACCTGGTGTAAATTGTGATAATGCGCACAGATTGCGACCGCGAATTCCTAAGGCTCGAATGTCTCCTTGTGGGAAACGCAATGGCGTCTTTTTTGTTTTGCGCGGTAGGTACCGCCGTTTTGTAAAACTATATTTACGATAATGTTATCTCGCGCGGTGGTGTTACGTTACCTACCTACGCCGCGGGTACGCGTGATTAAGAGCGTATGCTACCTCAGATTAGCAACCCTATTTGTGGTGGTTCAAACTTCGCTTGAAACACTGTTAGAATAAAGTTCTAATCAGCTTGCACTACTAAGCGGTTGTTACGTCTTTCGCTGCGGCCGAATAGTGCGAAATTAGTGGTATTTTGCGATTTACAAAAAAACTATTGATTGGACTAAAAAAGTAAAACACTATGACTTTAGTATGTCGCTTGTAGAATTATTTGGCAAAAAAATCAGAACGATGACATGTATTTTAGTATGGTTTTTACTCGTTTGAAGAAATTTTTAGAGGTATCTTCGCGATTTTTTTCTATCGAGCGAAGTTAGTTGTATTATGTTTTCACAACACTATGGCACTAGCATATATCCTGAAGAATATCATATATTTTTCTGATGTTGATTACTGCAGTGAATCTAATACTTTTACGCATTATAAAACTTGCGTTTGAGGTACCATACGCTCTTAATGATTAACTCAGTCGACGCGGAACCTCTCCGCTCGCTCGACTCTCAACAAAAAAAAAAACAATTCTAAGAAACTGTAATGCTTATTGTTCGATTGCCAGCCGGACATAATGAAGCTGTTTACGATCGAACAAATAATCGTCAATAGTGTTAGGGACTATAAATCGATTGTTGCATGTTTCCAAAAAGTCCCGAATTAAGATTTCAAGGCGGGCGCGCGTTTGGCGTGCAAAAAGCGCGCGCCGGTTGACAAGTTGAGAAATGTCATGGCGGCGCTTTTTTGAGATTATTTTTGGCGGGAATGCCATTCTAATCAAAATAGTTTACGCGTCGGCCGTACCGCAGATTAGATTCGTTTGTTTGCCAGATCGTGGGAACGATTCGAGTTTTTTCAACGATGAACGAACTCTCCAAATCGTTTTGGAGTCCTTCATTCCGGATTGAAGTAAAAAGATTTAATTTGTCCGAACATTTCGGCTCTAAATGGCGGCAGGTAAAAACAAATGCCACCTTCATTATCATTCAAACATTCATTGTCTGAAACAGAGGAAAAAATAATCGTTACACGTTTCAAGCTTCCACGTTCCGCGAAACTCCGATATCATGTGTCGGGAGCCCGACAAACTGTTATAAATCAAAATGCGAACAAATAAAAACGGCGCGCGGAGGTGAAAACGTTATTATCTTTATAATTGCACGTCAAGGCGGGAAAACTGGGGGGCATTTGGCGCGCTTTCCTTGTCTCTGGCCGTTTTTTTTTAACGCGGCGTGGCTATGATATATCGGCCCATGAATACGGGATGTATCGCGACACCTGCTCGCTTCTTTATGAATTCGAAATTGCGACTTTCTTGATGTCATTATATCCTGGTATATACTTCAGAGTTTGTTTGTTTTGTATATTTTATGTATGGTGATATATTGTGTTACGTTTCGCTTTCGAGATCCCTTAGGTCATAACAAGTAGCTTTTAAAGATTATTGCTTTGTCTCATGTAGTCTACGAAGAAGTTTGAAATGTTTGACAGTTTCGTAATAGAGATCAACAACGTCTGCTATTCCAAATCTAACTGTTAATGGATATTTTCGCCCGGAGTTATTGATCTAACACAACTTCTTAAGTCCACTTAACATCAAATGAACCAATTCATGTCACGTCGATCGAACAAGAAGATTGAATACTTACTACTAAAGCTCTCAAAAGCGGACATTATCAAATTATCACAAAAAGAACTGAATCGCCGCATAACAATGAAGCTAAAAGAACATAAACCAACAGTGTAAGCGATAAGAGATGGCTCGCGCTCCGCCCCGCTTGTAACGAACCGCACTATCGATGTCTCAGTCAAAAACTGTCAAAAACGTGACAGGCGCCGCGTCAGGTTAACGAGGCGAGCGAGCGCCGCGTCAGCGTGACTCCGCACCTTCCGCCGGGCCGCGACAACTAGCGCCATCTCTTATCCAGTAGACGAACTAACCGCCACGTTGACGGAACAAAAAAAATGTTATAATCTCGTCTGGACAGAAATACATAAAGATGCAAATGAGCCGCGCCCCCGGGCGGTGAGCGGGCGAACCAATTTATTGGTGCGCGCGCACCTCATTATCGCTAACAAGCATTGGAACCCTTTCTTTACCCCATAAATATTATATTTTACACCTGCACTAAAAGGGGTACCGGTACCGAGATGGCTGACATTGCGAATGTTCCGAACACCTTTCGGCGAACATCGGGTACCGAGTTCGGTTAATAGATGTCTCTCATCGATTTACAACGATATCGCCACACTCATTAGGCTTCCCTATAAACTGAGTGCTAATGAATAATAAAATGCGTGTGTGGCCTTTAGTTTTCCGCGTTTCGTGTCCACAATAGAGTATTTAGTAATTTCTGTTCTTATCTGACCTTTAGAGTCACAATGCGAGGAGATATTGCATTCTTATAGTCTTTAATTTCATTAAGAGTGCAATTCTTATGTTGCATTTTTTACTTTTTACCTTAGAATAATGTAATAGTAGAGTAATGATAGTAGTGTCACACACGCAAGTATCTTTGGACAAAGAGACCACCAAGAATAAAACTCATACTTTCTTAATTGCCTTTCTTTTTCAATATTGAGCAGAATAATGCGAAGCTGATAATACTACAGGTGAAGAATACCTAACGAGGAATACAGAACCACTAGTTGTAGTGAAAAACGTTTTCAAACTCTGCATGAACAGGTTACTAGTGTGAACTCTATCATCGTAAAACAGCATCTAAAATAATAATTTATGTACCTACCTATTCTGAAATGTTTATTTCAAGTCGAGTTCTTCCCAAGAAAGCTGACACTAGAAGATGAAATTAAGTTAAATCGTCCAATGATTTGCCCAAATTACTCATTTCAAACTCATAAAATGACTCTTAAACCCGTGATTGATATGATAAAAAAACATGAACATTAAATACCAAAAAAATTTCACCAAAACTCTTATGAAACAGGAAAAGTTACCTCCAATACCACTTTTCCAGTAATTTTCACCAAGTAATTGTACTAGGGCCTCGAAGTACCAGGAGTGAGCGAGTACTAGGGTGGCAGAAACGCTAGGAGGTGACCACATCGCGTGCCAAGCGGCGGGTGCAATTTGTGAATAATTCCGAACGCAAGCGCAATTATATGACATTCAGAAGTTTCTTGATATGCGACTATTAGCATTAGTAGGTTCACTTGGGTGGTTACTATGTGCTAAAGCAATTTTAATCGTAATTACTGGTATTAACAGGTTTATATAAGACATAGGGTTAATTAATATTGGTTTTGCATCAGCTGCTTCTAGTCTAAATAAAAGGTTATGGGAATTAATTAATAAGCTAGCGTAACGATTGGAAAAAAATAAGTGGGGCCGGAAAACGATCAATCTTCAACTCAAAATATATCTCCAGAACTCAATTATCAGGCACACCCACCCACAACCATCCTGTTGACTGTTAAAATTACGACTAAAAACCGCAAGGAGAGCGCACAAAACCGCACCAAAGTTGCCAGTTAAAAAAAAAGACGTGAGTCACCGGAACGCAGCAATTACAACACATTGTCAGAAAATCACTGGCCACCGCAACTTGGTGTGTTTAAAAAGTGATACAATTTGACATTTGGCATCAAATCGGCCAGTAATAGTCGTTGTGGTCGGCACAAACGTGGCACGGACAATTTGTGGCGGCAGACACTTGGAAACGCACTGACATTAGCAGGACCTGGGCCTGAACTGCCCCAAATTATTTTATATAGCATGTATGGCGGGTGAACCTTGACTCGGTGATTATTTTAAATGTTTCGACGAAAGTTTGTTGACCGAAACATGCTATTTAGGGTTAAAATGGATCCTTCAAAACGACGAAAAATACCTGATTATTCCAGAGAAATTTCAACTGAAATTCGACTAATGTTACCATCATAATTATTAGTCTTGGCACATGGATCAGTGATCATAAATATATCGTAAGAAGCTATGTCGTAACAACCAGACAAATAGGACGCCTCTGTCTACCCTTTTAGCCACATTTTCTGTCACCCAAAGAAACTATAATAAATCTTAATTTATCGTTCTTTTAAAAAACATAATTGCGCGTGATAACACTGTTACTGTATACAATAGTGGGTTTCTTTGTAACTCACACAATAGCTATTATTACCAATTGACGTAAAAGTATCAATTATTAATAATTATTCTGTTAGGACAAGTGGTTCGCGATTCATTCAGTTTTCCTCGATTTATTTGTATTGTAAACGTGACGTTCTTATTAACAAGAAGTGTTGTTTTTTGTGGTAATTTTTTGTATAGGACTTTCAAAGAAATACCTAAGGGTTTGTGAATGGATTTCAAATTGTTTCACGTCCATATTTCAAAAATAAGTAGCCATTTTGATTTGTCAATGCTGAATGGAAATTAAGGTATCTGAGACTCTTGCCAAAAATGGAATAAGATGAGCATACATATATCAATAAGTAAATCATATATTTTATCTTTTACCTTCCAAGCCACATTATTTACGATTCAAATAATATTTTCTCCGCACGCACTAGACGGATTTACGTTACAAATAAAATGATATTATTTATACGAAAGTAATTTGTACTGTAACAATAACTCGCGTACGTATAGGCTCCTGAATATTTATAATGCCCGTCCTATTATAGTGTCGACATTTTGAATAATTAAAGAGAATGCTATTACGTACGGCAGACGTGGCTACCCTTGCTTCATGAATAATTTCAATATCAATCGATGGCAACACTAATAGCTTTCGAGAAGGAATAATGAGAAAATCAAAAATTCTCCCGCTAGCCATGGAAATGCTACAAGAGATAAAGAAGATTGTTGTGAAAAAACTTGTCTTTTTCAGACTTTTTGTGGCTTTGACAATTAAACAATTAATTGGATATTTATGATGACATTTAAGTGCCAGTTAGAACCTAATCAATTATTGTAATTGGTGACAATTATAGCATCTTCTGTTCTCGGTAAGTTATCTCAATTCAATACGAGAAAAATAAAACAAGGTAAGTAGGTAAATAACAGTAATCTCTATGAAAAAGGTAAGTCTTTCCCCCCACAAAAAGCAATATCAACAAAATATATCACGTACTAGGTTCGCATAAGCAAGAAGCAGGTGTGTTACGCCACATGAGCCGGAATGTGCGGTAAATTTTCCGGATGCCTTCCCAATGATTTCCTCGGAGACCACCGGCCCAGATACGGCGGATTTCGATACGATAACGCTTCTCAATTTCTGTTCGCCTAGTACTCGAGATATTGTGACCACGCCCCGTGCCATTAAATATGTATACCTAAGGGTGGGTCGGTTATTTTTTCTATCTATGAGGTCCCGAGGGATCTCATCTTGGGATATCAATCGGCGATATTCGGTGTGCGGTATCTTGACAATCATCTTGGCTGGCTTGTTACAGCGGTAACAACGCGGTATTCCTTTCATATAAATAATAAAAAAGGAGGTTACATGATGGGACAGATTAAAAAAAAACAGAGGAAAATCTTGAGAGATACACCTGAAAAATCTTCATATATAAAGAAGTTGTAGTCCTCTATCAAAACTCTATGCTCACATTTCTAGCTACTAGACTTTGACACAAAGTAATAAACCAATTATTATTCTAATAGAACTACTTCAATAAACAGACAATTAATTGATATTAGAATCAGATACAAACATCATGGTAGACACCTCATCTTGATTCAAGCCTCGTACAAACTTTATAGGTAGGTACTCCTACTCACTTACTGGTCTAGGCTAGTGGTCTCACTCGCCTACAACTATTAGTGACTAATTTAATTACGCATCTACTTAATAATATCGATGGTCATACGTTGACAACTCGTAACCAAAATTTTTTCACAAAATGAGTTTACTTTTGATTTGAATCTACAATTTTTCACAAATAAGTAAACCAGGTGGGATTTTACTTTGGGAACTCGACAATATTTATAATTAAAGGCTATGCTGTGGTGATGAGATTTAAGAAAACCGACTTAACGAACTTCGTTACAACCTGTCATTACTTATTTTGCTTTTAGAAGAGGGATACATTTTCGAAAGACTCGTTATCAGACTTTTGGGCCACTGTGTTCCTGTTATGACTGAACGTGCTGGATGATACGATACCCCTTGGAAGGACTGGTTGTCAGACTCTACAAAGAAAGAGAGCCTAGTACAAAAACTCATAATTCTAGAATCATGGCAACTTGGACTCAGTGGTTCAATGTGTGCGTCGTCAATTAGTGAATTTTAAATTGTATCAAGAAGTTGGGAAATAAAAGCAAGGGCTTTAAAAAAGTCGAGCACAGACCTCGAATCGAATGCGATTTTCGCGTAATAACGCATCTCTTGCGGCGATAATCGCGTAATCGTCGTTTTCGCGTAATTCCCGTAATCTGGCCGGAATCGGGCCGGTTCGTTCCGTAGTGCTGTGACGTGGTAATGGCCAGGTTCACGCCGGGCTAAGGGCGGGACCAGCGAATTAAACTAACTTTCGCAAAGATATTGAGAAGGACGACGAAAATGCTAAAGAAAGGAGTTTATTTTTGAGAGTTTAGTCTAGTTTATGTTTAAATTGTAAATAGCTATATCACACCTGGTCAGCGGGCTTTGTTTAATTTTAAAATTAATGTTAAGTATAAGTTTTCTATAATTAATTTATGACCTATTTTTTTAAACAATGATTTTGCCTGTATTTTCTTCTTTCCTAGGGTGAATAAAAACCTAATCCATTCTACTAGCAAGATGCTAAAGCAAATAGTTCATAGGGACACTGGATACCACATACAGTCCCTGTCACCCGAGTCCTTACATGGCAAGCCCTGGTTCGCTTGCAAATTGCGACAACACATTGTTCCAAACTGGTATCCGGTACCGGTACCAGAACAGATACCGTGAAAGGGCAAGATTACGATCTGTACACCACTAGTAGTATCTAGATCGAATGTGAATTAGATCCTCGTGGCTGCTTGAATTTGGAATTAGTTTTTGTAATTTCAAAATGGAATTGAAAATTTTGTTTATGCTGATGATGTCATAATCTATGGTTAAGTTTAAAAGAAAAGCTTTATGCAAACTCTTTTGTTTGTTTTATGATAGTTATAAAATTACCTAACAATATTATTATAGGCATTACTTTGATGGCGATAATAGCCCAAAACACATAAAATCCAAATATAAAAGTCCCAGTAATACTCTATCAAAGGCATTCCGTTGGGAGATTTATAGACAAAATGATATAATTCAGCTTTAAATATCGAGAAAACTAAAATAAAACTATTCAAAAAATAACCTATCACGTATCAAAAGGAATAAAGAATAATTTATCAAGAACAACGGTAGTTAATAAATATTTTCACAACTTGATTCCTGTCAAACGAAAACGTCAACTTTGACAACTAAAAAATAGAAAAAAAAGAAAGATTTTTAAAGTCGTAATAAATCAGTTGGGTTTGTGAAAACAATGATTCTTTTGTAATAGTATAGGCTATTAAGTTTAGGGATATAAAAGTGTCAAGTTTTAAAAGTGTACGTCTGTGTTTGGGACGCGTGCGTGCGCGGCGCAGGCGCCATGTTTAGTCATAATTTTAGAATGATTTACTACATCTATTTGATGCGTTAGACGTTTATTTGCAAGATTTTTTTGGTCTCACTATCTAAATACAATAGTTTTTGTGTTTTCGATTTGTTAAGTAGTTGGTTTTTCGTTTAAAAGCCCGTTTGAGTGATGTTTCCGGTGCTAAGTTAGAAAATGATTTATTGCAGGAGCGGGCGATTGAAAAACTATGACTTTTTTGTTGACGTTTTTGGCTCCTTAGGTAGTTTTGTCTATAGAGTTTGACAAGATCAACTATTTATTATCTTAAGGAAAATATGCTATTTCGCAAAAACAAATTGATGTCGAATCTGCCATATTTATTGATAACCCCGCTTCAAGAGTATTTAGAGTATGCACTTAGTAATTACCCGGTCCCGTTAAAAGACAAATGGTTCTACTGGCAACGGTGCGCAACGGTACCTCTTGTAACTTATGCTCGCCTGGTGTCTTAATAGCTAATATCGCCGCCTAATGACCGTGCTCGTCTTGCTCCTAATGTGCCACATGGGAGTTGAAACTACTGGTGAACATCCTCGCGGCCCTATGCTCCTAGTGTGATGATTTCTTCGATTGTGTACTGCTGTTTCATAGGGTGTTTTCAAGGCCCCATGGTTGTTAGGGGTGCTTTAATGTCCCTTTTTATAATCTTTGATTCAAACAACAGACTCCAAAATGAATTAGTTAAGGTACAAGTTGGTAGCCGACTGCACGCAGCAGCAGCAGACGACGTGTCGCAGCGACACTACTGGGGCTGCAGTCTCTACACTAATAACGTTCGTTCGTTATTAGTGTAGCGACTGCAGCCCCTGCCTTGGTTTCTACGTATTTCTATGAAATTCCCTCCGAACTTAGCGACATGAAGCTAGCGACGCGTTGTCGAGCCGCAGACGGTTGTGTCGTCCGACTGCAGTGCAGATCAGTAGTGCCCATAGATAACAGAAACAACAGGGGATACATGAAGCGACGACATGTCGTCTGCTGCTGCTGCGTGCAGTCGGCTACCAACTTGTACCTTTACACTTACAACAGTTAAAACTGACCTTACTCACTTCTAGGGGACAACAACTTCAAGACAAGACCCCTCTCTTTCCTTACTCCTTAGTACACAGCTGCCCCAAATCCAACAAGTACCATAAAATAAAGAAAGAGTACACAATAATGTTTACGGTTATTAACCGTATAAAGAGTACCATAAACCAACATCTAAGGGACACCATAACATCTCGTCAGGGATGTCACAGTCCTCAATTCCTTTTATGATGTATTAGTGAGATGTCACTGAAGACTTTTACGATGTCGTAAAACGACCTATGTTCACTTGTTGAGTATAAACTCGTCAGGTTTACTTGTGCGGGAGATACAACCCTAGGACTATGTGTTACGGTTGCTTTTTAAATTTGAAGGAGATAGAGTAAGCGTGAATTTGAATACAAATGTTAGATATCTGGTTTTGATGATTAAGGATTTGGCAGGTCGTTGGTACATTGATAATAAAATTTGTTTTATTTAGGGTTTATTTCTGGAATGATTCCCGTAATTGTTGTAAGTATAACTTTAATGAGGCTTTTTGGCGTATAGCCACAGTATTTTTATTTATGGTAAGAATAAACTCATTCTTATATCTTATGAATTTGTATTATTTGGACTGCTTTCCAAATTTCTAGCATAAAAATGAGTTGCAGAGTTTCGAACTGTGAACATAGTTATCCACTTGGTTTGCCTTATTCGATTTATTACATCAATCCATTTCTTCGGTTGTATCAAATTTTCCTCTTAATCAGTGCGAATTTAGCTTCAGAACTTTCAAGAGAAAACATTTTATTAGAATAGACTAAAGATTGAAACTGATAACATTATTGTGAAACCTAAGTTTAAGGAACTTTATAGCCCTAACAAAACCATACTAATAGTAGAGCAATCCCCAGATTTAAACATCTCCTTCGAACCCCTGATAACCTAGTACTTCAAAATTTCTAAAGCCACCACAATCTTGATCGTATCTCGTTGAAAACAGTACTTCTCTGGCATCCTGTGACAATGCTGGGACAAGGGATGCTGCAGGGGGTAGCCGCGGGGCGCGGGGGGATGATTAATTGTCTCGCGGGGAGGGAACGCCGATAGAGACTCTTTGGTAGCTAGCACTGATGGTATTTTTGTCATTAGCAGTTTCCATTTGTGCGAGATTTATTTGTGTTTGAATTTTCAAGATATCTTGGATTTTAAATTTAATGTCTTTTGAATGGTTGTAAGGGACCTTGAAAAACAGTGATTACGAGTCCAAAATGTACGTATATCGGGGTTTTCTTCCACCTTGTACACAGTTTGTAGGTACTATTTCTGATAAAAAGCTCAAATTATAAAGTTGCATCCATTTAATGTTCACCACGTACCAAACAGAACGATTATACCAAACACAACATTCAAAATTCAAACAACATTCAAAATTGTAAGCGAACGACGAACGACTCCGGAAACGCTCCGAGTGCGCCCGAGCGCGCCCGAAAGCTTCCGAAAATTGCCGAGAGGGCTCCACAGGAAGATGTAATGATCATGTTTGTCAAATGGAAAATAAGATAGGGAAATGTTAGAGAAGCTGAATTTGCGACCTTTTCGCTGACGCACAGCCCTTCGGGATCGACTGTGGGGATGCTTTATTACCGTCGCCATAAAAACGATTTTAAAATAAGACCTAAATTACTTTTATTTTGGGCGCGAAGACGTTTTAAATGACATTGCAGACAATTTGGTTTATTCTTTTTTATTTGTTAATGGTTTATAGCGTGTTTCTTTAAATAAAGAACTTATGAATTAGCTTCAATTTAAAAATATATTAGAACGTGGTATAGATTTAGGTCCATAAGGTCTGGATTTAGGCCCGGTTGGTAGCGATATGCTCATCCACTATTTCATGAGACGCATTCATAACTGGTGAAATATTGGTACATCTCTGTTTATCCCTTCGGAGAGTACAGGCCTGATGTTACTTGAAACGTATACTTACACAGATTTCGAAAAAAAAAACCAAACAAACACCACAATATCAATGCCATAGACAAAGAACAAAACGTTTTTAAATTCCAAAAAGCCGAGGCTTTATTCTCAAAAATGATATACATTCCCGTTTAAAATAGTGATTAAAGTGTCCATAGAATTAATTAAAACAGACTAATAAAGGCTGCCCTTTTGCTGGAATGCTGACATTTCATTACGACGAGCCAGCGCTTCACTTTAACACAAACTAAACGGGGCCATTACGTGTATGATAATAATGTGTATTTGTACATTTATTGCGCTAAAAAAGAATTGATTGTGGTTTTTTCCTGTGTGGTTATCAGATTAAATATTTATATTTTGAAACATGTAGGTCTGACGGGAACTAAGGAGTTAGTGCCAAGAGCACGTACCTTCTTATAAATAAATTATTATTACGTATTATGTACAGTCAGTTTTTGGTCTAAAATTCAGACATTACCTAATATAAATCTTCGTTTGTATGACGATTCCCTCGCATTTTTCCCTCGTATTCCGAACTAATCGTTCCAAATTCAAAAAAAAGTAACCGAAAACTCATTGGCCGTTTTGAATTTCGAATTGGAACGCTCGAAAATACGAACGTTAGCAGAAAACGGTAAATTCTTCAAGCGAAGAAAAAAATACGTTCGAAATTCAAACATTCGGGGATTCTAGCTGAATGGGTGCGTTCATAAATCTCTTCGTCTCAGCAAGTGATGTTCGAAATACGAAACAGCGCTATCGGGCCCGGTTGGGCAGAGCGTGTGGTGCACAGATAAAATAAATGGAGGAGCCGTGAAAAATGATGACGCGGCCGCGTGGAAAGACGCCCCGAAAGGGGTCGCACATTGGGTCAGGGTTTGTTAGCTTTTTTGACGATTTTGTTCATGATTTTTCTGTATTTTTGAGTCAAATATTTTAGATGAATGCAAAAAAGAGTATGTGAGGAACGAACGTAGTTTCATACGCTGCGAAAAAGCGATATCTAATGATATTGCAGCGCATTTTTTATCACATCTTCTTAGCGTGTCGATGGCAAACTAAATTGTGTCTGCCCAAAACTAATCGAGAAGACAACGAGTTAAAGTAAGATTTCCACTGCACTATGTATATTTAAATAAGCTAAAGAAAATACTGCAAAAATCCAACGATTATAGACTTGTTAAAATAACCACAGACTAAAATAAAAGTAAGCAGCAAAAATCATGGAGACATCAGTGTTACGACTGTTTACAGCATTTCTGCAGGCGCGGGCGGCGCCAGCCGTAAACACTAGTCTATATTTTATGGAGGTCATGTCACTGCAATTCTTTGATGTTTTTTTTTAATTTCTGTTTTTATTATTTACTAGATTTATGTTATAATGACGTGCAAGTACATTTTTCTGCGTAAAAATGTTATTCTTACAGTAATTTGTAAACAATTTAGCTTATTATACGATGTTTTTTTTAAACAGAATTTTGTAATTAAAATCTTTATAACGTGTTGAGGTGATAATGTGGTTTCTTTTATTGGTTTTGCAGAATTATATTTAGTCATTTGTTTTTTGGTTTTTATTTTGAAATTGTAATAATTTCGTCAGTGGTCTAAGTCCGATCATAGGCGATATCACTGACTTAGTAAACCAGCAAAGGTGTAGTGAGATTTTAAGGAAAAGGCTAAGCAGATGTTAATACAGTATCTATCTATATAAATAAAGAGAGAAGTCCTGACTGACTGACTCATCAACGCCCAGCTCAAACCCTTGGACCTAGAAAGCTGAAATTTTGCACAGAGGTTCCCTTTATAATGTAGACAAGGAATAAGGAAGGATTTTTCGAAATTCAACCCCTAAGGGAATGAAATAGGGGATGAAAGTTTGTATGGAAAATCGTCATTTTCACGCGGGCGAAGCCGCTGGCAAAAGCTAGTAGTAGATATATAAGCCTTCTATTGTTTGTATAATAAGACATTGACTTGCTATCATCATCATCATCATCATCTTTAAAGTTGAAAACACATAATACACAGAAATAAATTTAAAAATATTACTTGTCAATCAAAAAACAATCATTACCATACCCTATTTTTAACTCAACAAAACGTCAATACGGTTGAACTCTCTTATAATTCACGCCAAATAACAGCAAAAGGCACTCAAATTAAAACAAAGAGGAAGAGAAAATTTAATTAACATTAGGCACAAAGAAAGTGCTTCAACATTATTTATTTACACAAAAGCATTTTTTTAATTATAATTAATATTTACAAGGCGAAAAAATGGCTGCCCCCGTCTCGTAACGTACCTTAAGATCTGTTTATACCCTGTACCCAGATGCGGCGCGTTTCTGAACGACTGAGTTTTTGACGTTTTAAGACGAAACTTTTTTGCAATTTTTTTTCTTTTGTTTTTTTTTTTAATAAAAGAGAGGAGTTTATGATTTATAAGTTGTTTTGCAATAAATTGTTGATGGTCCAGACAGCTGTGGGTATTGTTGGATATTATGTGGCATTTATTGGGATTCAACGACAATAATTAATTAAATTAATATGATAATACAGTATAATTATGAGCTTTGTGAAAGTTTTTCACTAATTTATCATAAGAGCAGTACCAATCTGAATAAGTCATATTTGTGTCATCAATATCGTCAACATTGTCGTTATTATATAAAGCAAAATATAAGGAAAAAAACAACTTTACATCACGCCCTGTCCCTCAAAGGTTTAGGCAGACCGTAAGTATACCCATAGTACAGTCACGAGCGTCAATGTACAAGAAGCAACTTTTAAAAGTCCAACAGTGTTGATTAAAGTTTTACGTATATAAGAACATAGCATTTTGGAACGAAATAGGTTTTATGTCAAATTAGAACCCGTTATTTTTCAAGAAAATAGCTTTTGCTAAGAGCAGCGGTGGCCCAGTGGTGGCGGCCCCGACTTACGAACAGTAGGTCGTGGGTTCGAACCCAGGCAGGCTCGAACTTTGTGTAATTTATTTCATCATCGCTGCTCTCAAAACGGTGAAGGAAAACATCGTGAGGAAACCGGCATGTCATAGAACCAAAAATTCGAAGACATGTGACATCTACCAATCCGCATTGGGCCCGCATGGTAGATTATAGCCCATTCCCTCTCAAAGAGAGGAGGCCTGTGTCCCAGCAGTGGGAACATTAATATTAATAGGCTGTTGATGATGATGAAGCGTAATTATACCTACTTACATAGTTTTGTTCGTGATTGTACCCACATTTTGACATTCAGTTTATAAGTTCTATAAAAAATCCCTGTTTTATGTCTAAGAAATATACCTAAGAACACAAATTGTAACCTTCTTAAAGAAAAAAAAGCCCTGTACAATCTCAGGTACACTTGCTCCATCGTTAACCCTCGCTCGCTCAGTACGGGGGCGGATTCAACCCTCAGATCACTGGGACTTTATCTCCTGCGCCGTCATAAAATAAAGGTTTACTCCACCATAAAGAAAATTAAAATGAATTATTTTGACGAGAGCGTCGTGTCTATGAGCCACAACCCCTAGTGGGGTGAACTGTTATGGCTAGGTAATTGTTTTCCTTGTAATTCGAAGCTGGTTTTCGGTTAAATTATAAGCTGTAGGATGGTTGTTGTTGAGGTTAGTTGTTGCCGTGATTTTGGATGAATTGTTTGAAGGCTATAGGCACAATTACTTCAGTCTATTTTTGTTTTTAGTAGGCAGACGCTACATGACTATAATTGTTTTGATCTGGCGTGTTTGGTTTTATCTACTACTCGTTTTGACGTAAGAAGCAACGTTATTTAAAGGTTTGTTTAGTACAACGACAAAACACGTTATCTATACTAATATTATAAAGCTGAAGAGTTTGTTTGTTTGTTTGTTTGTTTGAACGCGATAAACTCTGGAACTGCTGGTTGGATTTGAAAAATTCTTTTTGTGTTGGATAGTTCATTTATCGAGGAAGGTTATAGGCTATATAACATCACGCTACTACCAATAGGAGCGGAGCATAAATGAGAAATGTTGCAAAAACGGGAAAAGAACATTCCTTTCTGAGAGCTTCCGTTGCGTGCGCTGTGATAACGGTTTAAGTTACGAGAATATCACGTATGAAGTAATTATTTGTCTTTAAAAGTTCTAAAAAAAAGTCCGCGACAGCATCTGTCTATCTTTTAAGATTGACTCACTGTAACCATTTTTTACTATTAAAATGTTAGGTTAAAAAGAATTATTTTTTGCGAAGCTTATTTAACCCATATGGTATTAATCTATATCTAAATAAATGTGTTCGTTAGAACGGAAATTTAATATAGAATATTTGTGCTCTTTACTCTATACAGTTTAAACAAATATCTTAGAAGATATCGCAATGTAAAAATACCCGCGCGGAAAAATAATTACGCGGGTTGCGTCGCAATGTAGGTACGGGGGATTCTGGCTGGCCTCCGGGAAATTCAAATTCAAACAAAATAATGTTTACAAGTACAGGGTGTTATCGACATCGTATATTTAACAATAGGAGATATTTATAGTAATTCTCATTTTAGTATAATCTTAACTAATAATATAAAGAGGAAAGATAAAAAATTTTGTTTGTTACGATTTAACTTAATAATTTTGGTTGGATAGTTGATTTATCGAGGAAAGTTATAAGTTAAATATAGAGACGCAGACAAAGTTGCGTGGGTCAGCTAGTCAGTAAATAATTGAGAAACTACATGAGTCGTGTGGTCATTCGCAGCTCCACAATGGATAGCCTCAACTATCCAACAATATCAAGTACCCTTCAAGTAACCCTTGTTAAACATAAAACAAGATCTAAACATGCATAAAAGAGTCTAAAATAAAACATACAACCCCTTTACACAAGGTATACCACCAGATAAACAGTACCCCGTTCCTTCATTCACAGAACACGAGCATAACCCTAAAATGACAATCGTAAAAGACATAAGAATCAACTAGAGACCCTCGCTAAGGCCTGGGCCACACTCCCGCGGTTCCCGCGCGTTTCGCCCGCGATACGCATCGACAGTAAAAATTCAGGCGCGATTACGGCCGGGAAATAGCTGTTTTATCACGGAACGACCTCTCGCGGTGCCACGTGGAAATATACGGGTTGGGGTTTTGAGCGGGGACGAAATTATGAAGCTGTTTTAAAATGGTAAAATAAATAGTGAAATTGAATATAAAATATGAATATGTGAAACAGAGCATGCGTGTATGACCGTCGTCGAAATGTCCTGAAGTTTCTGCCTACTTGTGTGTACAAACTGTCGCTGTTTTTCCTATGAGGGTGCATAGGCAGTTTATTAATTTGCATATTTAAAATATCTACAGTCTATCGTTTATTTTTTGATTATCCTAAAAAGTCTCAAAACGTAGGTATGTTAAGAAAAACTATAAAGAAAAGTTACTGTTACAAACTTAGGCTGAGTTGCACCAAAAAAGTAGTTAAAGTTAAAGTTTGTGTCAAATGGCACGTCAAACAAACATCAAAACTTCAGTTTTGTATCGGTTATGCCAACAAAGAGTTGCGCCATTTGACAAATAGTTAAATGACGTCATAACTTTAACGGTAACTACAACCGCTCACTTTCCGCTGGTTAGTGTTATAGTTTGTGTTAAATTGTCTGTCAATTTTATTGTCAAACGCGCCTTTAGACATCATGTCCCTGCTCCAAGAAATACTCGCAGAAACCAGTTCTGATGACGAAAGCGATGAAAAGAAAAGTGTGATTACCTAGAGCCGATCGTTTTTCCACATGGAACGATGAATGTTTCTTGCCAAGATTTCGAGTCTCTAAAAACGTAGCTTGGTGGCTGACTATACGATTGCATTGCTTAAGGCGTAACAAGGATATTCATCGTAGGTAATTGTTCAACCAAAAAATAATACGTGCTATAGACAAAGCAATAAATATAATAGGTACTTACTTTGTTTGAATGTTTGCAAAAAGTTTTGTATATATAATTTTTCTATACCCCTTAAAGTACTGTCAAATTTGACAAAAACTTTAACTTTAACGACTTTTTTGGTGCAACTCAGCCTTAGTATATAAATATGCAAGTTTTCTCTATGATTGATATAACGCTCTGTGTCACCTGTCGTTTACAAGACTTCGCGACACACTTGCAAGTCACTGCAACCAAGCAAGGCGCAGATTTCTATAATTCTTGGCAAATCATACTTAATCAGTGAATCGTGTTATGGGGACAAGGTTTACCTGACACCGTGACTTAGCCTAAGTTAGCGATTAAATTACCACTACATTTGCATAATCCGACTTATAGATATTAGAAATATTTGTTGGTGATTATCATTCCGAAACCGGGTTTCTTTGCTTATGTATCAGTTTTGCAAGTAAATGAGGATTTGTTAAACATGGGATATTGAATACGGCTAGTTACTGGATAAATGATATTTCTTGCCATGGTAAGACAGGTTGTCAGACTTTCTGGATTATGACTACGTATCGTCTTACTTTGGACCAAAACACTAGAATTTCTGTCTTTAGATATTGTCTTCTATGTATAATCGATTATCTTCTCCCCTTTTTCCAGGAGGTTATTTTTTTTTGCTATTAGGTACACTTCTGATTTATTAGGGTTCCGTACCTCAAAAGGAAAAAACGGAACTCAGGTTCACTCGTGTGTCTGTCTGTCTGTCTATCTGTATTTTGTAGAATCATAAAACGCATCGGCACAGTTCTAAATATCTTCCCGTATGTTCCACAAAAGGGAAACATCTCGATCTGTCGGTACCCATAAGTGCACTAAACGGCCCAAGAACAACATAGTGCGTCTTCACGCTATGTAGATCTGTGGGGGAAGCAGACGTCTGATTGTAAGAGATTGCTTCCAAATGGCCTTGTATCGGTGTTCGAACGATTTTGAATTGTAAAGAGTGATTTTAGAGGGCAATACGGGATAGAAATGGCTCTTTTTGCATGTTTATTGCGTTTTATTCTGGTTTTCGGCAAGAAGTTGGTTTACCTGTTTACTAGCTGCAAAATAAACTGATATTTCAGTAAAATCATTGGAATTAGTACCCAAGAAAGTAATATAAAATCGCCTTGTAAGTTACCAGGACTTCATAAGTTTACAGCCAGTAAAACTGCCCCAGCGCCAATGCCCAACACCAAACAGCCTCATTCAAAAATAATTCCACAAAAATCTCACTCATTTTTAGGGAAACAACAAAACTGTGGCGCTAAAGAAAAATCCAGGGGTATTAAACCTAAGTGTCGTTCACAAGCTGTTTTATGCGGCCTTTCAGGGGTCGTAAACCGTTGGAGCGGTCCGTCAGTGATTCCTGATGGACAATTTGAGAGTTTGTACCACTTCGAGGGCCATAAGACGAGTAAAAGCCCTGGGGAGCGTTATCAAGGTCGAGTCCTAGCACCGCGGATTTGTTTTACAGTTTTGAGTCGGAAAGACCTCATAAAGGGGATGAAACGACGGTGAATTTGTAAGGACGGTTGATAAGGCATCTTTGTTAAATATCTTTACGGGCTGTCTTTAGAGGATAACGGGAGGAATGGGTTGTCTTTGCCCCTTTATAGCATGTAATGCTATTCTAACTTTATTTGTTCGTGTTTTTGTGGGTTATCGGTAACCAGAATCGGTTTTAATTGATATTTGAGACGGAAAATGTCGAATTAAATTTCATTGTGCGTAGAACGTTATAATTAGGTTGTTGGTTTCGTTATTTATTACTTCAAAGGTACTGTGACACGCAGAATTAACAAAAACTAACGTTATTTTGGTTATACTTAAAAATAGTTAACAAGCAATATTGTAATTATGGTTGCTTTTATTTACAAAAGTCCCAATTATGTCATTTTCTTTTAATTTTCCTTTCCGGTTTAATATAGAAAACTCGAAAAACGTTTCCAAAAGTACTAGGCGCCCAGATGCTTGATAGAGGTACCGTGGCTCTGGTATTTTCATTACGCGTCACAGGTGAGAGTAACGCGTAATTGCCGGGATATCGCCGGGGTTATTGCGTGCCACACTGACGGGGGATGCTAGTGTTGTGACCCGCCGGGATCCCGGGATACGCACGAGACTAAAGGAATAGTTTTGGGATAGCTGATTGAAGTGTAAACGACAATTCAGAGGGGGTAATGGTGTAATTGGTATAATAGATAGTGTTTGTAGTATCTTCTTGTGTTTCTTGATGTGTAAAAGGAATGGGATGTCTATTCGAGCTTAATTGTGAATAACTACATCATATTTTCCATTTTATAATGAAGTATCAAACTTGTAATAGTGTCAAAACAAAAACTAACACATAAAAAACCTATTTGCGATCCCGGGCAGCCCGGAATATTAGTACAACACTACAGAGGGTCGAGGACCCGTCCACTTAGTGTTTTCGGGACCTGTTGTGTTTGCCGTAAATACACATACACTTATGAAGGTATCACCAGTAAACCTAATCTGGCCACCCGAGAAATCATCTGACAGCAGTTTATTCTATAAATCCTTTTGCTGTTTATACAGCTCCTTTAACTTCTGCTCTCTTAGTACAGAGAGAAAGTGCAACTCTCGTTAGAATCCTCTTATCATCCAGTTATCTCTTATCAACTAGTTGTTTCTAAAACTCAATTCAAGATTTTCACTATCGGTTATCATTATCATCTTAAGGATACAGCAATCCACTGCTGGACATAGACTTCTTCAATCGCAACGGGTGGAACTCTCTGCATCATCATCTCGGAATTTGTCCTACATTTAAATCTGTCTGCCTTCAACCAGCAAGAGTGAACATGCAATCTTCTGGGCACACTCGTTTCATCATATAAACTCATTCATCGCTTTTCATCAGGTGTGATCGAGGTCAAGAGCAGGTCTCTCAGGATTCTCGACACTCTCATTCAGCTTCTACCAGTCACCCTGCGGAGATCATCACTCCACCTAGCCTGAAGGTCACCTACCTTCAACTAGCGCACTTGAACTGAGGTACTAAGGTCTCATAGGTACGTAGAGACATTCACTGTTACCAAGCATAGAACAGTTAACCTAAGAAAGAAACTAACGTTTATTTCACAGACAAAAGCTTAACAGTTACCTACAGAAGCGACATACCGGTAGCTGCCTCTAAAATGACTTCCAAGCAAGACAAAGCGGCATGGCAATAAAATTGTCATATAACCTGCACGGCGCACAACCCACGACCCTCGCAATGAGTAGTTAACACACTTCATTGTTACGATATGAGCTATGAAGCACCTTGTTGTAAGGCTTGGTCGCTGTGTTAGCGGGTGAACATGGAAAGTTCTGCTCCCTACAATAATTATTTGCAAGGAAATTAAAGACTAGAACAACTCCAAGTGACAGTTATGTTATACACATGCATACATAAACTACCTGCCACCTGCTACGATCCTTACATACTCATTTTGCCTTGTCCACATTCATACAACTGGTCTGGTCTGGTGGTTATAAATATTATGCACTGCAAATAGCACAAATTCTTTGAAACACCTCCCCTTACTTTGCGGACACCTCTATAGCTGTGTATGTTTTGGGGCGTGTTAAAATCAAATTATCAACGCCATTTTTTTAAATAACTTTTCATTTCAGAAAACCCTGTCCCCCAACATCATTTCAGTGACAAAAGATAACTTTAGTGCAACGTATTTCTCGTAGTACAAATTCTGTCGCTACAAATTCTTCACGTTTTTAAGACAGAAGACACAATTGGGAAAATCAGCTGTCAAACTGACAGAATTAAAATTTTCGTTTCGAATCGATAGTCATTTTCTATCGAAACTTTTAGCCACAGAAGTTTTATGAACGTTTTTGAAACAAAAACTGTTGTAATGTTCTCATACATCGTTCATGCAGGTAAATCGCTCCCCGCTCCGCTAGCCACCACGCTGCCAATAGCACCTCATCCGGTGGCAAATTGTTATTTTCTACGAGCCTTGCGAGATCCCTCAATGCATGATGCCTGTTCAACATGTTGTGTTGAATGTTATGTTCAACTATGTTGGTCTTGCTTTATTTGTTCACCGTGTTAAGGGTGTTTTCTTTAGTACGGTGAGGTTGTGATTTCCCGAGCTGTTAAACGGTAGCTCTGGACCTTGAGATAGGGTATTTGAACCAGTACATTTATCGTCTACCTAGCATTTTCGAATTAAGTTGAATTTTAGCTTGATGTATCTGAAAATTAATATTTTACATGGAGCCGTCTAAACTAACTTTTACAACCCAATTCTTAGGGGTGTCGCCATGTGTTTAATGGTCATCCGTCCACATACCGACCTCCACAAGCGTTGTCTATTAAATGATAGACCCGTGTGGCTGTTATTATTAAGTGACGATTTGATTTAGTGTATTCCAATTTTGACTGTTATTTTCAATAGTATTTAAAATTCGTCCGTTGGAAAATGTCACTACATATAAACAGCAGACGCGCAAGACAAAGGAGCTACTCTTGGTCTAACCCAACATTACCATCTAATCAGTATGACAACCAGACGGCTTCTAATTCCAAAAACACCTACATATAAATTCACTTTCGCATATAAAACAGTGCTAGCCCGTAATTAGACTCACGCTAGACGACGGAGGTACCTACCGTCCTACACGCCGTGCTTAGTAATAATTATCGGGCCAATCGACATAAGCTCCCTCTATTGACTACTAATCAAATGTAATCCGGTTCGAACCGGCTAATCTATAGTGTTGCGACGTCGGTGCACTGTCTCCTGGACTATAGGCTACGAAGTTAGGGATGGTACTAGTGTTTAGATGTTGTTAGTTCTAGGGTTTACGTTATTTCATGATTATTGCTTACTAACCGGGTGTTAATTATCCGACGCAACAAAATACAGGCATAAAAAGCCGGCTATCTTACCTTTGTGTATGTGAAAATCTATCGAAATTCTTTTAGCGGATAAGGTGTTAAGAGCAACTCACACATAGCCAAACAGACAGATAGACAGAGTAACTTCCTCATTTATGTGAGTATTCATAAGCAGAAAATGAAAAGATTGATTTAAAAACAAAATATCTCTGTCAGAGGACATGAAATAAGGATAGCAAGATTCAGTCTTTACAGTGAACATTCATAGCAAGACTTTCATTACCCCCGAAAAACTGCAATAATAGTAGATTATACGACAAGTGAATAAAAAGGGAATTTAATTCGAGGTACGAAGTTGGATCCCGAGAGCAGCGAAGGATTCTAGAGTAGAATCACGAGCGTAGCGAGGGATTCTATACTCTAGAATCCTGAACGGAGCGAGGGATACAAGTACCTACCGAGATAAATTTTTTATTCACGTGTTGTGTACTCTACTTTTTACCATTGACTGTGAGAAAATAATTAGGATGGTATTTATTTTCGGAGCTAAGCACTCTAGATTTCTTTGGCTTATTACCCACTGATAGACGTACTCTTAGTATGTCACTAACTTTGAGTATTTTGAAATATCAATGTTGTGTTTGATTCTCACTGTGGCTTTTATCATAGAATATATGCTCCAAAGTGTCGACGGCGGTCTTGGTTAATTCATTGAAATAGTTAAGAAATATGCACTCAGAGAAGGAAATTGGCGCCATTCATGGTTTTCCAGTCGCAGAATAAATTGTATGTTTTCAGGTACAACTCCCGAGATTTTGGCGGCAACAAATCATCTACTATAACTGCTGCTTTAGAACGAAATTATTCCGGAGTCAGTCTCTCATTTTCGTCATCGGAAGAACTCATTTTATTATAATTACTTACTTATTTAGATAGATTTTCCAATAACACAAAACAACCACAATTAAAGACAGAAAAGAACGTAACTAAATTGGCGGGATATTATTTTAAAATTTGGAATGGAATAGCTCCATTCAGCCACCCAGTACGTACTATTTCAGCAGCAGCGACTTTTTTGTATAGTGCGCGCGGAACTAGTTGGCCGCGCCTTAGGCATGTTTTTGTTTTTTTATTTAAGTATTCTTTTCAATAAATTGAACAATTAATATCTCGAGATTGGTCATCACTGTCTAATTATAGTCTCCTGTGCATTGCGAGCTGTATAAGGCAACCCGCCCCCTCATCCCTGTCGCCACCTAAGGCGCGGCCAACTAGTTCCGCGCGCACTATACGTAATTCGTGTTTGTTCCTAATTCAAAATGTCTTTATTCACTCAGTGAATAAAAGAGCGTTTTATTCACTGTTATCGATGAAAAAAATGCCCTTTTTCGAGTGGCAATGGTAAAAACCAAAATACTTAATATACAACTACCTAACATCAACACCTAATGCTACCGTAGCAGCCCTAACAGTAAGGGAGTCCGCCATTGTCCCGACATAGTATCCAATTTCTAGTGGCGACTGGCCTTTTGTTGGCACGTCGCGCGTCGTGGATGTATTGACGGCCACGACTGCGGGGCTATGGGGATATGGGCTGCTTATAGCCCCGCAGCCTGCACGGAAGGGTTACGAGTGGGTCAGCGAGGGTGACATGTTTAGGGAAAGATGCTGTGTTTTCGGATAGGGTTAGTTTGGTATAGAACTTATTGAGTGTGTAGGGTTGGAAAAGTGGTTCGTAATTTGGAGAAACAACGGTCTTTCGAGTCGCCACGAGTAGTCTTGGGAAGTCTGACTGCCAGTTTTACCAAGTGATGTCTATAGTTTTCATGTCTACATGTAAAATGATGGTAAAAGGTGCACGGTTAGACTGGAAACCGATCCTAACATGTCATAATTGGATAAAGGTTGACGAAGTTGAATTGGAAAATGAGCAAGGCAGATCTGAGGAAAATTTAGTTATTCATGAGATTTTCTATAGAAATTCTAATAAACAGACTGACTCTCTTAATCCCAAACCACTTCGCTATATCCACGGTATAAATATAAACCGAAAAGCCGCAAAGAGAAACAAAAGCATTGTAAATTCATACCAATTTAGGTGACAGCATAGAAAAATAAAAGTACATCTGTAATCCCACATCCACCAGGGACTCAGCCCGAGCAGGAGGTTACACAACACGGAACAAATATTAAGATGTGATAACAAATTCAGTATGCTAGGCTAACGGTGGCGTGGCTCAGGAATAATACATGAACTGAGCTGGAAGACGAACCAAACTGGAGGAATTCGTTTAGAAATGTATGCGGTATCATCACGTAGTTTTGCCTTGGAGGATAAGCAATGTAGGCATGTGACTTACAAAGAAGAAATGGGAATAACGAAGTGTACCTACTCAAAAACTTGAGTGCTTTTGTACGTGCAAATTTAAACTACCAAGCCGAACTTTGAGGAAATAGTCGGTTCGTTCAACAGAATCACCATTTAAGATTTGCTAAGAAACCTGTTACGGGAAAAAGGGACAACCCTCACCTTTTTCTGCCATACATAAAACCAAACGACCACATTAGACTGTGTCTAAATTACAGTAGTAATTAATATGGTGCCAGCTTCTCACTATCCAAGAAAATTACCCAAGAAACAGCCATGACGCGAAGCTTTAAGGGATAAGAAAACCAGCTTTTATCACCTAATGAGCGAATTACGATAAACACCGACGAAATTTATTCCAATAGTATATTGAAAGTGACGTTTCGCCCACCAGGCGCACATAACATTGATGCAAATGTCCCATAATTACATTAGCTTAGCATTACAAGGTTGTATTCGAGCTCCATCAAATTGAAACGGCGGGCACCACCGCGCCACTGGGACTTCCCGAATTAATGCGCGCGCCCCTAATTGCGATTGTATGAAGATGCAAATTCGCCTAAGAACGGCTGAACGAGGAATTGTCACCGTCCGTTATTGTTGCGATCCTGGTACTTGTAATTGATAAGGCGTGCGACTATTTGAATTTTAAATTTCCTTTACGTTTCTCTCTGGAGACGGATGGGATTCCCTTTCTGTTTTCCATTTAATTATCTGATTTGCGCTTTTAAAACGTTTAGGTTAATGTTGTTTTTCAACACAAATAAATTGGGTTTTATTTTTTTGCAAACAATTCTTCCTAAGGCGCGATGATAGGCAAGTCTAAGCCTACAAGATCTTTTTCAGTTATCAAAATTAATTGATAATAAACATCAAACTATAATTATAGTTCATTTAGTACTAGGGTGACATGAATAGTAGAAGTAAACGAGCCAATGTAATATTTACCTACACAGTATCGCTCTCGAGAGGTTTGTGGGGCGACCACGAATGACTAAAATGTGGGACAGGGAGGAAATTGTGATGTGTCATCGTTTGGGAGAGAAGCTACATTTTGCATGTCATTGGGAATGAACCTATGTTAAATGTGAAAATACGGACCGATAAATTCAGAAATCGTGCAGAATATTACGAGGTGGTATTCGAGGAGCTTAATATCAGTTACGCAGTGAAAATGATCATCAAAATTTAATATTCAACTGTAATAAGCGGGACATTGAAGGGTGATTCGAAAAGACGAAGCCTTTCCCTTCAAAATTGCACTTAAGTATTGTGCACCGAGAAGCTCTTGACCTTTCTAACCTGCCAAATTCATAACCCTTTTAGCGAAACCACTAGCATAAATAACAGTAGCAGTCTTCAGCATCGCTTACTGCATATCCCCCCTACACGAGCAATAAAGCTGGCTCCACACCTGTTCACACAACCCGCTTACGAGAACCCTTCCTAATGGGTTTACTGCCAAAAATGACTCTCTCGTTTACTCTGTAGCCCTGGTACACTTTTTTACTAACGATTAGTGTAATTGGGGTTTTAACTTTATAAACGCTTTACATGTTTATTTACACTTATGAAGGCTGTGGTTTGATGTATAAGATTTCATTTAAATTAGGTCTCTACCAACCCGTACTGGGCCCACGTGGTGGATTATGGC
The DNA here is from genome assembly GCA_949316265.1 of Diarsia mendica. Lineage (NCBI taxonomy): Eukaryota > Metazoa > Arthropoda > Insecta > Lepidoptera > Noctuidae > Diarsia > Diarsia mendica. The sequence goes on along the minus strand of OX438906.1, from coordinate 20,703,319 downwards.
CCTGTTCCTACCACAGATAGGCCTGGTGGCCCAGTAGTGAGAAACTAAGTACGTCATTGGCGGAATATGTTAAGTTTATCAATATTGATAGGAGTGACTTCATGGTGGTGTTAAATAAAATGGCCCATAATGGACGAAACCATTTTGGTTATCTACTAAACTAAATAAACCATGATTTCCTCAAACGTGGTTTAGCAATAACAACTTTTACGAGCACGTCACCCCGAAATCACATCACGTACCAGGATGTCATAACTCAATAGCAGGTAACACTCATTATTTGACAGTGTAATAAACCCCGTAATTACATGCTTTAATTGTGTAGCGGCACTAGGAACGTAACGGGATAGGCGCAGTGATAGACAAAGGCGCTTCAACGTCGACCTATGACCTCGTCAGTCAGCGTTCGTCTTCGTGTACTAGGAGGTTAGGAGTTAATTACAGCTTTTTGGAGGAGATACACCGTACAATAGTTATTAGGAAGGTGTGGACTTGTGGAGGTGTATGCCAAAAAACTTGATGACTGTCTTTTGAAATAAGTAATTTTAATTACCTACGTAATTATTAATATAAAAAAACTCTTTCGAAATCTAAAATCAACAGTCATACTTATAGTTCAAAAATAATGATATCTAATTACTACATACATAACGAAAAAAAACTAAACTGGCATATTCAACAATATCAACAATTCCGAAAAAAAACGAAAATTCCGAAAAAACAACAGAAATTCCGAAAAATATTCCTTGCCACATCCACTTATTCCTTCGCCCCTGGTACCCGAGACAAGAATGCACTGCGCTGAACATAACACGCCTCCACGCTTCGTCCGTCTCATTACAATAGATTTACGCCAAAGCATTTGAATACTAATCAATATTAAAGGGTTATTGTTGGAATTTTAGCGGCGATTCACGGTCGTAGTGATAGCGATTGGCGATTTAGAAAAGTACAGCTTTATCTAGTGGAGATAATAATATTAGAAGTGATATCTTAGGACAATGAGTGTGACCTTTGCGTATATTTCAGTGTTTCTTCTGCGAGAAGTAAGTTTATGAAGATAATTATGTTTAACTATTAACTAGAAAAAATGTTGTGTTGTTGTTGTGTTGTGTGTTGTAAAATGTGTGTGTGTGTGTTGTTGTTATGTTGTGTATGTGTGTGTTGTTGTGTGTGTGTTGTTGTTGTAGTAATTAAAATAAATAGTGGAACGAGAAAAGTGTAAGGAACGGGAAGAGGCCTTTGCCCAGGAGTGGGAAAGATAAGGCTAACAAAAAAATAACAAAATGGGTAGATCCTGACATAATGCAAATCACAAAGAGAGTCAAAATATGATGGACGAGTAAGTAGGTAAGTGAAGTGTGCTAAAAAAACTGTCAGAATACACTAAAATTTAAGGATAAACAAATACATTTCAGCTCCTTATCATGATGATCAAGTACGTCCAAATAATCAAAATATATCAACTATTTTCCTGTGTCTGCTCGCTTACCTATCCGCTAGCAGTATGACCAATGCCGAGTCTATCATGGCGTATTAAATAGAAATCATCCATTAACAATAAGCTGTGCCTCAATCACTGGAATCAGACAGTCATCGTCTACAAGAGCTGCTAGAAAGTAAATTAAATAATATGTAGTTACTGGTATGGGAATATTTTATGTAAGAAAGAATTTCGCATTTAGACATGTTTATTTTTATTTTTGCTTCGACATCTGTTATTTACAAAACCTTCGATTGAAAATTTCCGAAAAAAAAAATATTGATTCGGAGTTTTGGTTATTTAAGTATTGTTTGTATTATTAAAAGATTTTCTGGACTAATATTAGCTAAAGTATATAATTATATAGGTTAAACAGATTTTGACTTCGTATATGTGTTTCGTTGGCTATTTGTTTCCAGTGTTTTTTGAAAACAAAGAAAATCTACTAAAATATTAGCTATCATTGAAATCTTACAGCCAACGCATTCAGCAATCACATAGACCTAACCACCCTCGCGTTTTCTATAAAAAAATCGTGCATTTCCCTTCAAATTCGATTCCTTCGAAGTTCAACCTACACTGGTGAAGTTTCTTGATTATTTTAAGCGCATTCGATCTAAAATATAGTATTTTACGACCCAAGATCTGGTCCTAGCATAAAATGGAATTAATAATGTTCCCTGTAAAGCATAAATACGTGTACTAGTCAATTCACGTGGTTTTGTTTGCATTTTTGATCGCAAAGATAATAATATGTAGTTGGACAATAGCGTTGTTGAACATGGAATTGTCAATAAAGTAACGTTTAGATATTATGAGACAGTTGATAATATTAAGTTTTTTTTTTTTAAATGAAGTTGTTTTTACCATCAGGAGGACTTCAAACATTTCGTAACTATCCCCCAATTTTGTCATCAACTACTAATGACTTGCCAACAACAAAATCTAACAATGATATTTCAATTTTATTTTCTATCATAGATGCCTCTTACTATCTAATCCTAGCATACAAATGAATCCTCAATTTTTCCGAAAATGCACAATTTTACACTAATTTTGGAAAAAAATATACCAATCGTTCATCCTCCTAATTTAGCGTACGGTCAGCCAAAACAAAACAACTGCATCAAGACTAGTTTATGTGGGAGTATGCTGCCAACGCTACAAGTCTCCTTGGAGCAATAATAAAACGCTGGACAAATAGCCCATGTTTCCAATCTCAGATCGAAATGGGCTAGATTGTTCATTTTATGAGACAGAGCAAACAGTGGGATGTGCGAAGAAATCATTAGTAATTTTTGAAAGATTTATTTGATTAAAATCTACCAACCCGAAATGAGCCGACTGGGTGGGTTTTTTCACACCCTTTCAGAGAGAAGTGGTCTTGAGTCCCATCAGTGGGATTTTATAGGATGGCTGTTGTTTGAAGAATTTCCAGGTTCTAAAGTTCCAGTATTTTTTTTTATTTAATTTTTCTTCTTCTTTAATGCTTCTCTTGACCTCAGTTCTTGCCCTAAGGGCAGAGATGAGATCGACGATGGAACGAGCTTACCCAGAAGAAGCCTATTTACTCGCGACTTAAATAGAACAGTTATAAACTTTGAGAAGCAAGGTAAGGTATTCCCTATCTCTTAGTGTCCTGAAAAAATGCAATATGCCGTGATAGGAAACATGTAACACTAACGAGTAGATTTACTCTCTTTAAAAATAACCTCTAAAACGTGTGGCTCTGTCAAAAGCTCCTTAAAATCTCATGAACTTGTCGTAAGTGTGTGAACTCGTCGTGTCTAAAGATACGAGGGCGGAGTGATAAGTCTGGTAAAAATCTATTTTGGAATAAAATTATCGCAAATTCCATGTAACCTCCTTGTTCGCGACTCTTTTGAGGGACTATATTTAAATTTTCAGCCAGTACCGATGGTAAGTTTTTTTTTGAGAGCCATTAAATGAAAACAATGGAACGCATTTTCGCAAAGATGGAGAAAAGTGAATTTCGAGTGTTGATTAAACATTATTTTTTGCGCAAAAAATCTATTACGGAAACGAAACAAAGGCTTGATAAATATTATGGGGACTCTGCTCCGTCGATTGAAATGATTCATAAATGGTTTACGGATTTTCGGTGTGGTCGTACAAGCACAAGTGATGCTGAACGCCCAGGACGCCCAGTTGAGGTCACTACTCCAGAGATTTTCGCTAAAATCCATGACATAGTGTTGAACGACCGAACAGTAAAAGTGAGCGAGATAGTCGAGATAGTAGGCATCTCAGACGAACGTGTGCGCAGTATCTTACACCAACATTTAGATATGAAAAAGCTCTCCGCGCGATGGGTGCCGCGTTTACTGACTATTGATCAAAAACGCATGCGAGTTACCACTTCGAAGGCAGGTTTGGTGTCGCTACAACGGAATAAACCTGATTTTTGCGTCGTTATATAACGGTAGACGTAACATGGATCCACCACCATACACCAGAAACCAAGGAACAACCGAAACAATGGATTGCTAGGGGCGAACCAGCTCCGAAGAAGGCCAAAGCAGTTTTATCGGCCAATAAGGTGATGGCTACAGTTTTCTGGGACGCACGTTGGTAATCCATATTGACTACCTAGAGAAGGGTAAAACGATCAATGGCGAATATTATGCTAATTTATTACCAATTTAACCAAATTTAACCTGAAAAACGACCGCATTTGGCTAAGAAAAAAATCCTCTTCCACCAAGACAACGCACGAGTGCACACCTGCGCGATTGCCATGGCCAAATTACATGAGTTGCGATAAGAGTTGCTATCTCACCCACCATATTCGCCAGATTTGGCCCCTTGCGACTATTTTCTGTTTCCGAATTTTAAAAAATGGCTCGGTGGAAAAAGATATAGCTCCAACGAGTAGATCATGCTCAAAACCAATGTCAATTTCGAAGGGTTGCCTAAGTCGTACTTTACGGAAGGGATCGAAAAGTTTGAGAAACGCTGGATGAAGTGCATTGAGTAAGATGGAAATTACGTTGAAAAATAAATCATAATTTTTAAATAAAGTTGTCTCCTTGTTTCATTTTTACCAGACTTATCACTCCGCCCTGGTATCCTAGATAGTCTAAGGTCTGTTTTGAAGTACCAGCAAACTAATACAGCTTAAAACTAATTCCGGATTCGTTACCCAGACATTATCTTGAAAAGTACGGAACAAAACTGTTTATATTATATAACATTTCTTCCGACCTCTTGCAGTTTTCCCTAAAATTAAAAATTAAAAGGTCATCATTGTCGTTCCTGTTATTTGTAGTACTTTTTTTTCACAAAAACTAAAGATTCTGAAAATGAAATTAATCCTAAAACTTACCAATTATTAACTTGTAGTATCGTTAACCCTGTATCTTGTGCTAATTGTTTCTTTTGGTCTTCAGAAGGGTACGGGTGCTGTAACAAAGAAAAACACACTTGAAGCGAATCGGATACAAATACAATTTGTAAACATCCAATTACGGACGAACAAATCTAAATTGACTTTAATTAAATCGGCCTCAGTTTCCCCGATTGTGTACAATTAGATTTTGAGAGCATTTTAAGGATTATTTCGGGAAAAGAATTGCTTTTCTATTGGATGTTGGAAAGGTTGGTTGTTGAATTAATTTTGATGTATTGTTGTCAGTCTTATTTGTGTTTTCTTTCGTTTAAGTTTATTCACAAGCGTAGTAAATTTTTATTCAAGGCTTTATATTTATCAAGGTTTTGGTGGTTTATTTTTACTCATTTGTGTTTCTAAAGATTTGTTTTATTTGCTTTTTTGTATGTGTTGTCTGTCTGTTTGCGAATTGTTCGCTCATTTTGTAACATTTTCATCATTTTCAGCCCGAAAATTGTTCTTTACCGATATAGAGAGCAAATTACATTATTTATTCATCCTGGTACACCAGCGTTCATACAAAAAGCTACCAGGGCGACAGAAACACGCAACACGTACCATCCTAATGTTATTGGTTTTTGGCGTGCAACTAGAGAGCTTCGCGCCCCGTGAGACCTCCTTCGTTTTATCCCGTCTTGGTAACTGAGAAATGTGTGTAGGTTAAATTATTAAGATATTGTCGGGTTGAGTCCCTGGTCGATTCCTTTTGGATATACCAAGTAAGATAAAAAATAAACAATTTTGTCTCCTTTTATACCTCCAAATTATCATCATCTGGCTGACCTGCCTAACCTCAGATGCAGCTGAATCCCAATATTTTACAGCCTATCTGACCTCCATTAAGTACCTGGTAGAAACGATCCTTGATAAGACTAGTTCCCAGATGATTTAAAACGAATACTTCCTAAAACTAGTTCATAATAATTATAAATTTTTGCAACGCTATCTAATTGGTCTATTAAAACAATATTTACGTTTAAATTTTTCCAAGTGTTGTAAGACTGCATCCGTTAAAGTAAACGAACTGTCTGAGCCGCATGCGCAGGATAAAGATGGGAGCACAAAGAGCGCTTTGCTTAAAATAAGATTACTCTGGTGAGAGAACCTTGTTTGTTTGGAAATTATGATATTTACAACGTCGCATCAGTTGTATGAAGACATTAATGGGTATTGGGTGCATCTTCTTTATCCTTAAAGCGTGGTACTCACTAAAATTCAGCAATATGGAATAATATTGCAGTGAATTCTGCCAATATTGCATGTTCTTCTAAGCGTGTCCGTGGCGAAAAACTTCTAAATGTTTGGCCCAAAATTGAACTCCATATTTGCAAATACTCTTCCACTCTTGTGAATTAACAAGTTCACGACTGCTCACACAATCTATGTTGCAATTTCATTCATCAAAGTCATCATTAGCAAAATGCTATTGGCACCATGCGTGTACATTTAGGTACTTAGCGTGTTACAGTCATTCTTTGACGCAAATGAGTTCAGTGTATCCCAGCCTAAAATGCGCGGTAGGTCCACAAACTCCTGCGCACCTAAGTTTATTATTACAATAACGGGTGTTTGGCTATTGTCGAATTGCACTAATGCATTCCTAATGCATGTATGTTCAGCTCAGGATGTTAGCTTGGTATGTTTGTTTGTTCGATACGGTGTTTTTTCCCGCTTGGCGGCCGATTAATCGATATTTCGAATAATTCCGATGTTTAAGATGAAATTAATGTTGTTTCCGCAGCTAAGGTAGGCAGGTTGGATTGGATTCCTTGATTGGAATTTGATGAAAGTCGTGAGCTTTGTGAGAACTTCGTTTAAATTGCTTTTGTATACCGCTGGAGTATTTCTTTGTTTATCTAAAGTACTTATAAATGCGAGCTTGTTACCTATTAACGCTTTAATGGGTAAACGAATGTTGAAAAAGTTTGCTATACAGATACCAAAGGAGATATTTACTTTTATACCGGTACCTACACCTAGTACGTTTCCGAGGGATAATTGTTGACATTCAAATGAGTGAATCCTGTGGTTAGCAAAAGCTAGTAAGTATGTAGTTTCCAAAATGTTTCCATATTCTTTGACAATTTCTTAGCATTTTTTTCGGACAACAAGAACCAATTCTTTTGACCTTTAGTAAAATAAAAAAAAACATACAATCGAACGGCTTTTTCGGTTCCATTACAAAAAGCGGATATAAAAAATTTATGGGAACCATTAAGGTGGATACAAAAACCGAAATATGATAAGCAGAGGTTTCGGATAACGGGATTGTCAAAGATTCAATGTTATATCTGAGACTGCTTTTTGTGCCTCCAGGATAAGAAAGAAAGTAATTGATTTTCAATCGAAAGATTAAGAAAACCTTTTTTGTTTAGTTCTTATGAATTATTTAGACATCGCGTACATGGAAAGTTTGCTAAGTCTGTAGTTTTACGAAAACTTTTTAATAAGGGGCGAGCTTATTGCCATCAACCGGGCACAAATTCAGACTCCTTGGCTGCTACTGAGAAATTCTTCGTAGAAAAACCTAATAAAACTTTCACAAAGTTCTTATAATATGTATTGCCAAAATCGAAAAGAACAACCAAATCAAAGTCACCAATCTTGCAAGCAAATAAGAAAAAACTGCAACCATCTCAATATATATTGTTTTGAACCGTATGCACCAGGGCCTCATAAACACTATGGAGATATCAAATTTCGCGAAAGCAATCCCGTTCGCTTCTCATCCAGTGTTGCCCGCCGTAAATCACGGGAACGCATTAAAATCCCGATTATACCCGCCATAAGTTGCCGATAAATCCAGAATCGAGAGAAAAGGCTTTAGGGTCATGGTTTTGGGATAGAAAGTAGCGTGTTTAGCGAGATTTTAGTGCATTGTTATTAAAAATATTGTTGATTTTTATATTATAGTGGTAGTAATAAAATTAACGCCAAAAGTTTCACTCTGAAAGACTAGTGACGTCCCGTTGCAAAGTTTTTTTTATGGAAAGTGAAAATGACAACAAAAAAAAATTTCTTCATCTGCCTTATTAGAAAAACAATATTACAAAAATCAAAAGAAGTAGGTAAATAATAGAACGTTTTTAATCGTATATTTCTTCTAACACGATCGCGTCGCCAACCCTGCCACTTCTTGCGAAAAAAAGGGCTAGCTTCGAAAAATCCGCTCTCGCTACTATAAATTTTGTTTCGCTATGTGGAGGCAAAACAATCCATTTGTTGGCACCTAAATCTATGGGGTGAGCGAATGAGAATATGTAAATACGCGTTGAGGGACTTTGAGCGCGAAATACAAAGAAAAAAAACGACTTTTGCTGAATTAAAGTTGAATAATGTCTTGATTTTCCGTTGCTACAGTTTTTTTTTTGGTATGATACCTACTCGTAGAATATGATCACGACAAAAGGAGTATTTTTTTATATGACGAGTTGTTTTACTGTTAAGTTCGAATGAAGTACTTAAAGTTCGTTAGAAACAGTCTGTTACTAACGCACTCAGAGATGATTAATATATTAATACTTAAGCCGTCACTTAGTAAAGATTTGACATACAAAACATTTACCGTCATTTATAGTGACGATTTAGTACCTAATCATTAAACTTCTCTCAGAGTAGAATATGTAAAATCCATGTAATCCATCTGCCATAGAGTTTGATTAAGAAATAAATTAAGTGTAACGGTGCTTTAGTGCAGAAAGAGCCGACTTCTTAACGCATTCAAAAACTGTCAGATTAGTGCATAATATTTCATTCCATGAAAAAATAACATCTGACTTACGTTACCCAAAACGGAAACAATATGATGAATTGAAGTCTTCTTACTTATTCACTACTGTCTCTTACACTTTCATAAACCGATCCAAAAAATAAATACTTACAAAAAAGTTGTATCAAAAAACGCGAAAAACACCTCACTAAAATATTCACTCGAACGCGGCTTCAGAAAACCGAAATTCCCTAATGATATGCGTATACAAGCATAATTCTTGTGCGAGGGAAAAGTGTATGGAGTATTTTACAATTTTCCCAGACTCCAGTGTTGCCATAACAATGATAATATATTCACGGGCCCCGGTGATTTCCGGAAATGTCGTAAAAATAAAAATCATAGCTCCGTCTCGAAGGTACCTCGGGTTATCTTTGGGGGATGTCGAGGCATTTCAGCGAGCTGATGGAGACGTAAAAAGTTTGACAGCTTATAGTATATTGTTTATTGATAGTATTTTTGTTTAGTGTTGTCATTTGACAGTTGTTTAAGTCGATTAGTTGGTGCGATAGTTGCTTTCAACTGTCTCTAATATGTTATGGCTTCAAAGATAGAATAAAAGATAGAGATTAAAAGCAGCAGCACTAAACCGTTTCGAGTACCTACTCAAAGACTTTTTTTTACCTCAAAAAGGCTTGACGATCTAAATAGTCGATCCCATTCCATACGTTCCTAAGTTACCGAAGAGACGGTTCGCGGCAAAGAGTGAATGCGAAACATGTGATGGATTAAATTTTTCGGCACAACGACGTGACATCCACGGATTGAGCTTTAAATTATGCACGCTCCGCTTCCACACGTCAAAAAAAGCGCGAGTAAGTTCTTTTTTTGAGGTACATTTAGGATATGTAAAGTAGCTGGTGAAATGAGTTTGACAATCCTTTCACTAAGCTTTTTTTACGTTTTAAAAAGAAACATGTTGCCATAGAGAAAATTGAATCGAAAATACAAACATCGAATATTTATTACAGTTTAGACTTTAATATCTACAGTCTCATCTGTCTTAACCCCATTTCAATCACATTTTAAAGCACATCTGATGCTCCGCAAAACAAAATCCCTGACATTTTAATACAACACTACACACAAAGCTATTTTGAGCATAGTTTACAAGCAAAAGTCGTTAGAGGGCAGGAACCGACCACAAATAGACGTCAAAAAACTATGGACCCCTAGTACGGGGCCTTTATGTCCCACCAGGGACGCATAAAGGTACGGAGGTGGCCCTAACCCTATCGAAGAGATGTGTGACCGTGTGATGGATAGCACTATCACAACCCTCCCAGTCCTTCTGTTTTCTACCCGACGTGTCTCCTTGTTTATTTATTTTATGTTTTGTTTATGTGCGAACACGAGGGCCGGCGATACATTGTCGTTTTAAATGTGAAATATTTTCTGTAGTTCACTTTTTTTTTCTTTTTTCGCGAGGAAAGATTGATGGCTTTCGTGTTTTAGTTGCGTCAGTTATGCTATGCTACAAAAGTGTGAGATTATAGAGATGCAACAGCATAAAAAATATTTGACACAAACGCTCAATTTTAGAACCTATAACTGAAAAATCAAATGTGTCACACAAAATAATTCACGTTTCATTGCAGCTGCCGCGCAAAAAAACGCAACAAAACTGATTGATTCTAACACATGTCCGTGCAAAATGAAACGTACTAAATCCTAAAAAACTATCGACTAAAATAATCGACTAATTCTCTTTTAGTATTTAAATGGGAACGTGCAGCACTAATTGAAAGACACCTGTCAATTTTCCAAGTGGCTTACACCATTTTTACGTAGCGAGCGATTCAGTGGCATAAAGTATTCAATGCCCTATCCGTAGCTACCGCGACAGGATAGCACCTAAATTATGCAGATCTATAATGGACAGCTACCGTCCAATGTGGAAACCGAAATAGTTTTTAGCCACGTTTCGAAATGTTGACTCTGATGTGCTTGATGTTTTTCCTATATTTAGTTAGTTAGAATATTATAGTGAGAATAAATCATTTCGAAAAAATAAAATTAGTGCTTGTTATTTCAATTACTACCGTACTTTATGTTTTACTTGTAGGAACATGGAACTTAGTCGATTAAAAAAACAGATAGTCAATCCTTTCATTGCCTTGAAAACCGTCAAACCCCTCACTAAATTAAAACACAGTCGACGAAAACCAAAATTGAAAATCGAATTTTCGCTAGAACGCTGCCGCCATTATACACGTGAATCGCAATACCAACAATGGCGCTAGTGAGACGGTAAATGGCATCGATACTAATCTGTGGAGCCGGAAGAGTCCGCGCTGACGGCCGTTCGGAAGCCGCAACTGGGCTAGGAAATGAGATAGGTGCGTTCTAACTCCTAGCGGGCTATGTTAGCCTAGTACCTGTCTGACAATGATGGAATTGGGACAATAGGTGGTGTGTGTTAGATTGTGGGCCATGGTGGTATTGTCTCAATGTTCCTTTGTTTTGTGACTAATTCAATTTGAAGGAGCCTTCTCAAGTAATCCGGAATTTGGATTAACAGTAACAAACAACAATGAAGTGATGAAGGCACTTTACAGATTTGAACGTCATGCTTCAGATGGTTTAATGACGAATGTCTCTAGCCGTCTGCTAACTCCAGCTAAAGTAAAGAAACCCCCATAAATACATATCCATTTAAAATCAACCATTAATTCTACACAATAAGACAGTTCTCTTCCCCACACTATGTTTGGGCACACTCTTACTACAAAAGTAAAACAATAAAGAGTTTTGCATATCAATCGGGACATCAAAAGAGGCCGTATCATTAAAAATTAAGAAAAAGAAGTAAGTAGACCAAGCTGCTGCACCAAGTCACTCAATTTAGGACTTTAGTCTTGAAGGTGTATGGTTGAAAGTTGTGTGTGATAGGCTTCATGACTGTAGGAAATAATAGTGCATGTGCGCCTGGGCAGGCGGTGAGCTCAAACGGTTGCCAATAAATGTGAAGTAAATGTAAAAAGAAGTAATATTCATGAGGTGCTCGGAGGATGCTCTCAGCTCCTAGGGATGTCACTAAACTCAATGTCCTTTGGAAATCATTCTGTGGCATTTAGGGTTAAAACTTAAAAGGAACAAAATATAGTTAATTGAGTATTAGAAGATCACATGATAAGTGTTTTATCTAGATCGCGTAAGCCTAAATCAGACAGGAAATAGAATTTATATAAGATTGGTTTTTGAAGAGAATAAATTCCTTTGATGAGCAGGTTTCTTTTAAGTCACGACGTAAATGTGGCACAGTGTCACATCGTTAATGGAACAGCCAAACAATTGCAACATCCAGTATGGTATCACCATGAGAGGACATGTTCAAGTGTCCAAAGATCCCATCGTTTGATATGGCGTGGTCAATAATACCTAATTTTCCAGCCGATCTAAGGTCAGACCTCTAATCTCACTGTACTCAGTTAAATATCAATGTTTTAACACTGATAGAAATCACAACTAAATAAGAATAAATTGCGCAGTTCTCTGATTAAATGAGGATGTCCCGATAATGATATTCTAAGATGTATCTTAACTCGTATCAACGTTTTTTATCGATGTTTAGTTGATTTGTCATAGAACTAGCTACCCTAGCTTTGCACGGTATTTAAAAGTGAGATTTTTTTAATTATTCCTAACATATTATACACATAATCTGTAGGTATGTGACAAAAACGGTAACAAAATCGGTTGAAAAGTATAGGAGATTGTTGAGATCACAATCACATCGATTGTCAAGCAAAAAGATTTTATTTATATTCAGATATAGATGATCAAACGTTTTAATATTGGGAAATTTTAGTAGTATTTAATAACTACTACGAAAAAAAGTACGTCAAAAGTTACGTAAAAAATATTCGTAGAAAATATTCCCCGAAAAGTGTAGCGTGGCAGCCCTATTGTGCGTCAATTCAGTCTGTTTTGCATGCGACTCGAAGCAATAAATAACGGTAGGGTTGGCAAAAAGTGGCTCTCGAAGCAGGCTATTGTGCCTCCGTCACAGGCGATACCAGGCTTAGATTGTGGACCGACAAAACGGGAGATTGACATTAATTTAGTACTCTCAAATTTTGCTTAATTACGCCACAAACTGAACGAAAAAGATTTAATTAAACCAAGGCACCGCTCTAAAATACAATTAAAAAAACGTAGCTGTCAAAACTCACGTCATAAAAATAACCATCGCATTAAAATCGACTAAAACCACACTCAAATTAAAAGTCGTCTAAATAAAAATACAACTAAAAACGAACCGATCCGTAACGAATCGGTTGCATAAATTAAGCGCGTGTCGCGCATTGATTAGTGCCGCGAGCGAATAAATAATAATCGAGTCCATTCGATTCTGATTCGAATGAATCGGATCGAAAATATACCGGTCGTTGCATTTACACACTCGATGTGAGATAAAACATGCATTATAGGGCTGCGGTGTGAGCCAATCTACGTGTCCATGGTTTAGTATCGATTACATGAGGTTTTTATAGATACTAGCAGTAATTTGTGTTTGATGTGTCTAGTAGATTATTGAAATACAATGCTTGAATTATCTTTTATATGAAACGGAAGGTGTAAAATGTAATTTCGAATAATTATTTTTGAATTTTTCTCTAAAGGAACGACTTTTCGGGTCGATTTACTGGGGAGACAAGAAAGCTTCGTAGTTTTGTGGTGCAAACGTCTGTTTTATCAAACAGGAGCCACCTAGGCTTCTGTTTGTCGTCCAGCTACATTTTACAGCCCAGCCAGAGTCTACATCACCAACCCAGACGGGCCCAGATAAGGCACCCTGAATCGGCTCCAATAATCAAACCCTATCCTCCTCCTATCATTATAAATTACTTTCAGATAAACTTAATCACACGTTCGTTTCTAAATCTGTCTGTCTCCATAAAGCCGGTACCACACTGCACGCACATATCCGCGGCGCACCGGGCCGCATAAACAGGCGATATCGCGAACGCCGCTTGACAAATTTCATATCTAACAGATATCGATGTGGTGTAAATCATCGCGCGGTCTCGGCCGCCTGCATGTCGCCCGCTCTGCGTGAGTTATAGATGTGGATGCAGCTTTATTTTACGAGCATGACGTGTGATGCGTAGTGTGCGTAAGCGCAGTTCACGCGCGATTGTCGAACTGTTTGAATGTCATTTGTGTTGACTGAAATATGGGGTATGACTTTATTTAAGGGTGGTTTGAGTGTGTTGTGGAATGTTGGTCATAACTTCCGGACTGTCCCGATTGACTGGAGTTTTTCTGTGTAAATGTTCCCAGACTCAATAAACTTCAGGTGTTATTGGGAATTCACGTTCCTTGAATACTTTGAGGAACAATCAGACCACAAAACGTCATCATACCTATTTACGCAGACAAAAAATATCACTGCTAGGATGACGACTTGTTTCCTCTTCAATCTTTCACATAGCCCCAAGTACTAAGTTAAAGATTATTACAAAAAAATACCAGGAGAGCAAGACGTGCACAACATCATGCCTACCAGGATTACATAAGATATAGCAAGTAGAACACAGCGCTATCTCGAAGAGGCGGGGAGCCGCGCCCCGCGGCGCCGCAAATATTTGCACGCCGCCAACGCCCTATGTTTGCCTAGTACATAGCTGTTGTGCGCACAACTCCTGGCGTTGTTGATGCCTTGGTAACTTGCAGTTATGGCGGATGTTTACTCGAATACTTTTAAGTTTTCTTGTTATATTGCATGGAGCTGGATGAGAGTTAAGTTCAAAGAACGGACTTCATGGACTGATTTATCTAGAGGTCAATTGGAAACTTGCTCGAACCCCGAATATTTATTTGGAACTAGCTTTTGCCCGCGACTTCGTTTCGACTTCGAAAAAAAAAAAACTATCCTATGTCCTTTCTCAAGTTCCAAACTATGTCTGCACCAAATTTCATCAAAATCCGTTCAGCCGTTTAGGCGTGAAAGAGTAACAGACAGACAGACAGAGTTACTTTCGCATTTATAATATTATAGTATATATAGTATATAGTATGGATCAGGAATTGCATAAAGCAATATGTGGGTCTAGTCGAATGACCACTGCTCTCCTTTCGTTTCCAAATTTCCACGGGATTGACATAAGTTTTTCGGCAGCATTTGTCAATTCAACACATTTTGATTTTCCTAATAATCTTAATGGTTTACACAATGTCAATATTTATCTAAGCCTTCCGACTGAACACCATATAAAAACTCAACTTACAAGAAGTCCAAAAGATTGACGTAACGTATCAGCCAATTCTCAAATCAAAATTAGCAAATCATTGGCTAGGCTCTCTGACTGAACACCACACAACTACTCAGCTTCACCAACCCGAAAAGACAAGCCCCTCAAATCCCAAAACATACAGGTCAAACTTGGGTCAAACTACCGAACATTTCTGCCCATGTCACACAAACAAGTGTGAAGGAACAAGCCTGGAGCTGTGCCGACAAATCGCCGAGCCACGCCAATGCTGTGTCGTCAGCGGAGCCCGAGGCAAGGGGCGGAGCGCCCGCCCTTGCACACGACCACTCGTGTCGCCAAATTGGACAGAAGAAGTAATGGGAACCAGGGGTCCCAAAGGTCCTGTTTTACGTTAAAAGTCAGTAATTGGTAGGCAGAGGTTTTTGACCGGGTGTGGGAGTGTGGGACAATGGATAATGATAGTATTTTGGTGAACTTGTAAGCTAGTTAAAGTTGATAGTTATGTGAAGATATTGAAGCTGGTAACAGGACTATACATACATACTTTTGGAAAAGTTGTGATGGAAAGAAAGTGGATATAAGAGCCAAAAGAGGCAAAAGGTTGAAATGAACATTATTTGTATGCCGCCATCACTGGACACCAGCTCGTTTAATAATCACCTCTTTGTCATAAGAGTCACAAACAGACCACTATGTCGAGATTGTATTGAAGAAATGAGACAACGGTCTACGTGCATCTCCACTGCCCCATGGTTGCCCCATAAAGGGTAAAAGTACTTCGGTAACTCTCCACGAGATCTTCAGCAACACCAAGGGTCTGCTGGCCTTTCTTGGGTCGTTAGGGTCGATCGAATTACCGTTTATTATGATTACCCTCCCGTAGCAAAAAAAAAACAATACAACACTTCAAATAATTTTGAAGTAAAACAAGCTATGCAGCGAACTTAACCTTACTTCCTCGTTTATATCCATGTTATTAAACCTACTCAAGGACTCAACGAGACATCAACTTCCCTACCCCTAAACTTCGACCCAGCCCGTAACAACCAAAATGACTCGTATCAACACGACTGCGACAAATCAAACACAGTAATCTCCTATTCTAAGACGTCCAGAGCCGTCCGTGTCCAGTGTGCGGTGAGCCTTGCCTGACACCCGATAAATCAGCCGGATAGACCCGATCGCCCGGATCGGAACCGGGTCTAGAATAAGTAATGACTGGAGACGAACGGACTTGTGTTCTGTCGTAATTATTTAATTAATAGAAGTGGATGAACAAGTAAAGGGTTTATTTTGTACTACTGAAGACTTGATTTGATAAACGCCATTGGTTTTGTAATAAAACCAAGGAGGTTATGAGATACAGATTAATTCCAAAAATCTTTTGTGAAAGAAATTCGGCTCATGAGTCAACCGACGGCTAACAACTTCGGGCAATGTAAAAGATTAGCATCGCGATTCAATTAAAATAATCATAGCTCTATCTACTAACAAACAACCCACGTTATTATGTGAACAAAACAAAAGCACAAATTAGAAAACAATCTCTTACAAAGTCGCTCACATGAATGGCCGAACAATTACAGAGCACGAGTCAAAAATGACTCGAAACATATTTTTTCTAATCCCTTCCCACGCATAAAGCTCGCTAGTAATTACAGGTTTGGCTCGGTAATAACATATCGCATCAATAAAATTGTATATCATTCAGTTGTGTTTCCCGCGAACGCGTCGGGTGATTAGCGCAGCCATCTTGTGGGCGGGCACACCCGAAGGCGACACGATCTCCGATTCCATTCTCAAAAATAACACTAATCGGCGAATCGAGCACGCGCTCCAACACCCGAACGTGTGTTTTTCAAATTCAGAACGTACCCAACGTCCTACGACGTTATTACCGCGCAGGGATTTGACTACTGTCACTTTTGACAGATGTGATTGACGTTTATAAATACCGCGAGTCAAGTGCGAGCTTGTTATATTACGTTCGGGAATTCAACAACTTTTTTTATCAAGACCAAGGGCTTTTTAAATGTCATTGTCGTTTTCTAAAATTTAATTATGGATGTCACTGTGGACTAGTGTGGACCCCATCTTTTCTCAAAAAGTAACGTTGATTTTCGTAGGCTTCCTGCTGTATCTTTGCGGTGTAATGTTAATTAACCAGTTTCGTTCGTCGTCGCAGATGAGTGCATATTGAAACGTCAAAAAGTGTATGTTTTCTTTTGCTTCTCATTTTCGGTGGCTCCCCAATACCGTCGCGTCATGAGCGAGACAGCCCGGCATCGGCCGACGGACGCTGGGTTTTGAGAGATGGAATAGAAAACTGCCTGTTTTACCAGGAAATAGACGGGGAATTGGAAATTTCAATTTCGTTTTCAGTTGGTTACTTTGTGTTACGAATGGAAGAACGTTGTTAGCAATTCGGGACATGAAACAAAAGAAAAAATCGTGGTGACAATCCATACTGATTGACAAGTCAGGATGAGGATGCATTTTTAAAACTCGTCTGTCATTTGGGATATTTTTGTCTGAGCAGACTGGATCCATGTCGAATCAAGTGGAAAATGTAATCAAGGCAGTTGTTACCAAAAATGGAACAATAACAGTCTTAACCAATGTTATAACCGAAATGAATAATCAAACTAAGACGTCGTCCAAAAAGTTTAATCCAAGAAGCGAACAGAAAATCATTCATTCATATTCATAGTGGAAACAGGGAGCGAGGCTTTCACGAAAATGGCTCCCTGCTCCTAGGAAGAGTCGGGATGAGATGCATGAATATTAACACGGCACCGGTACCAGGGAGCTATAACTATATTAGAGCAAGCGCTCGCACTGCATGCCAACGGTAGGGGCACGTTTGAAGTTGCGCCCGGCTACGTTCTGAAATTTGACATTTTGACAGCTCTCCGACGTTGGCTGCCTTGTCTCCCGTTCCCCTCGCTCACCTACCACCCGGCATGCGCCATCCCTCTCGCACAATAATAACATTACGTGCACGAGATTCCTGTTTCTGCTACGTCTGAGTTCTGATATGAATTGTTAATGCATCGGTAATTGATATTATAATTTTGATAGACCATTTTGTTCTAATGGTCGTGGCTTTTAGTGTGAGAGCTCCGATATCTTTGTAGTAAACGTTAAATATGTCATGTGATACAGCTTTTATGTGGTGTTGGGGTTCTTGCTTTGTTTGGGCTCGTCTTTGTGTGAACGATATAATGGATTTTGGTTATACTGTTTCAATCAGTTATCTTTGCTTTTGTGATCTTCGATTTATTGGTACTTTACCTAATAATGTCTTGAGGTTACAATCACAAGATATGCTTTTGTGTGGTTATGTAAATGGAAAGCTTAGAATTCAAAACCCGACAATTGAACCAAGCAATGTCTTTCTAGCAGTTGACTACAGTAACATAATTATGATTTTCAAGTGTCACCAATAAGCGATCTCTAAATGTCACAAATAACAAAAAAAGAGATTGCACAATACCTTACACACAAACTCAATGTCACTAGGAAAAGTCATGTATAGAAGCTACACTTGAATGACGCACAATTGCTCCAAATTCTAAAAAAAAACAACAGACAAGTCACTTCGAAACCAGAGAATCCATTGACACCAATTTCACACATCAAAGTCATGATTCTAAACACAGCATTAGCAAACTCAGTGAATCTTTCAAAAACTGAAAGACAGCCACTGAATTGACACTAGAACGACATGTAGACGTGAAAGAAAAAGAACAATCGCAGTCAGAAAAAGACGTTCTAATTCACAGACACTTTGAACATGTGCTAACTGGTAGCCCAAGTCTGGACGAAAAAATAGCCGACAGAAACTTAGGACAAGCCTGTCAATCGACCGTCGATGTCCTCCCAAAAAAAGAAGTGTATTTAAGGCTCAAAATAGCCCGTCAATCAACCCTTTCAGTGGAGTAAGCTGGCTAAATTCGCACTATTCCAGGGGGAAATTCGGTGACGCCTGGAAATACGAAAAAATAAGGATAGTGGATGGCGGGCAGTCATTGTTGCTGCAGATCGGCTGGAGGGTTAAATAAAGGATGCGGTGTAACTAAATGTGGAAGGCTTTAAATGTTTGAATGGCGTTGAAAAAGAGCTAGATAACTATGGGGGAAATGAAAACCAAGCATTTGGAAAGAAGCTTAGCTGGATCACACACGTTATCACTCACTAGATCATAACTGTAGACAATTACTATAAATTACACGAAATAAACTCAATAGAGAGCTGAAATAATAATGTGGAATTGTGGAGGCGTCCTGTCAAGTAGTTTACTTAAATACCTAGCTGAAGTTGGGAAGCTTTTTGTATCAACTGCAGGTAGCATCTAACATGATGAAAATAGTAATCCCAAAATCTTCTGTTGCTAATATTTCTTCTACGTTAAAGTTTAAAGTATGGGTAGTTAAATGGATTACCTTGACTACAGTTAACAAATCAAAGTTATTCTCGCAATTTCCAAGAACAAAAACGTTTGCAAAACCAAAAATAGTTGTTTGAAAAACACAATTTACATTTAGTTTGACGCAAAGAAACGGTCCCGCCCTACCAGGGCATCATATCAACGTGGAAACATCAAAGAAACTAAGAACAAAGTGAAAACAGAACTTGGTCCGTTTGATTAGGCGCGTTCTTAACATACGACCGCCTCAGGCGAACGCTTTGTTACATCCAACCTTTGTGTAGTTACGTTGAAACAATCAAAGCTTACTTCTTGTCGATTGTTGGGCTCCTGGTACCTCGGAGTGAAAGGAAGCTGACGGCAAAGCAATGGGCGAACTGTGACCGTCAAGTTTGATCAAGGAGTTGGGAACTTGTGACATATAGAATTGGGTTACGAGCTCAAAAGATGTGTCTTGTGCTTGCAACGGCGTTGCTGACATCCTGTGTTCACATTTACCGATATTTTTTAGAAAAAACTTTGAAGATTGTAGAAAAGAAATCATTTTCTAAGGGCATTTGAAGTCCCACTTTGATAGTGTCTTTTCTGTAGTCTTTGGCAGTATATTTTCTATTGGTTTGGTTATTCCATAAGTTGAGGTTGTGTAGTATGCAAAAAGATTGGAAGTTCCTGCTACAACAGTATTTATGAGGTTCTGGGTAGGTACGTTGTAGGTATGACATGATATCATTTCACAAAACCAAAATAAAACACCGAATTATTCAGCCAATCCTCAAAGCGTAAAATAAACGGGAGTGATACGTAAATATGCACAAAAAAACAATACTGTCAATATAAAGAGGTTATCCAAAAATATCCTGGGCATACAATGCAGTGCAAAAAAATTGTCACACGCGCCGCGAATGTCAATAAAATTTGATGTTTACGCGAGGGGCGATATCTCGCGGCAAATAAAACCGCACACCACTTTAAACTGTTTTCGTTCGTTCGAAAAATGATTTTTTTTATTCGGTTTTAGTTTTTGTAGGCATATTTTTTTGGCTTCAATTGGATGGAAGGCGTTATTTAGAGGTTCCATTGAATTAGTAGGTTTTTTTTGTTAATTTGGCAGTGAAAGAAGATTTGTAAGTAAATATATTTTTTTGTGGTTATTTATAAGGCATAAAGCCCGATTATTTCTCAGAATCTTATTACAGTTAAGCACTTGCAATCTTGGACTTTCCTACCAAAAGATAGCCTTGTACAAATAAATTCAACTCTGCCAGAAGACGAAAAGGAATCTTAAACAGAAAAAAAATATGCCTTCTTCGTTTTTTATACAGTCACGACCATTTCATCAATTTCTAGCCATTTTCATTCCATTTCTTAATAATCTCTTCAATAAAACGAAGCTATGAGATCACACAAAAACTGATCGCGACCTAACAAGGGTGCGATCAATATTAGGCGGGCGACACACAATAAACCCAATCAGAGCACAAAACATAATAAAGAGGCGTGCACACGAGACAGAATTCACGAGCACATTAACAATACACCGAATAGCCATTTGTGTGGCGCAAGTTATGAGAAAAAAATTATGTATTTTTTTTTCAGAAAAAAACAGAATGTATCGTTGTCTTTATCCACCACGACCTAGTACAGAATTTCTTGAGAAATGGTCGAGATCACAGCGTTCAAGAAATTGGTTCTGATGACAAAAATAAATTTGGTCTAACTCAATTTTTGTAAAGCAAGCAGCGTGATTACTAGTTCGCTAATAAGCTTTTCTGTTATTCACAGAGACGGAATAGTTTTACTTTCTTATACAGTAGAATTAAAGTGGCAGAGATAAATACGCCACCGGAACATCTTTCCAAACCAAACGTACCTACCATAACTTTTCTTTCAACAAAATCTACTCTACCCAGTAATTCTCGCACTACGCCCGATTTTTCCACCAGTACCAAACAAAAAGGGTCACAAACCAGACACATTACCAACACAGCCACCAAGCCAACTTCAATACGAACTGTCAACCGTCCACCGCTCGTGATACGCGCCCCGGTCTCATTGTACGCCGTCCGATAACCCTGTCAGCGGTGTGACGGAGTGGCGTAGTTATCGCGCGCGTATTGTCCGCGTCCATTGTACTACGCCGACGTCTTCATACGCGCGGTGTGCAGCAAGCTTTAGTTTTAACGTCTATTTTGATATGTGATGGTGGAAGTGTGGAATTGTAAGCTGATTTTTGAATGAGAATCGTTGGGAAGTAGTATGCCTACATACTATTGTTTTTAGGATGAAAGCTATTGGATTGATGTAAATTATCTGCGCGATAGTGTAAGGTCTGCTTTTGGATCATTTACAACGGAAATTGAGTAAAAGTCCAAAATTATTCACTTTCTTTTTTACTATTCTCTCAACATGGGCAACTCTTTCATGTTTTAGGTAAAGTTTCTATGAGTATTTCCAGAAGATATATACGATTAGTTGTTGTTTTGTAACACAAATCATATCGTTTTTGGTCATACTCGAAACTACATTCATTTGGGACTGGCTTCATTTTATTGTTGTCTTTGTTTCGACAATTCAAAAGTGTAACTGGTCTACTAGAAATAAATGGTTTAAATTGCTTTTGAAACTAGGAAAAATTGAGCGTAAGCTAAAAGACAATTCATTGTTACAGCCAAAAGTAATTAGACGTCAAACATGAAACTTCTCAAATTGGCGATGTATCAGTAACCTTTTCTCTTGCATAATTACAATGCAATATTAAATTTAAAAAAAACCATGGAAAGAAGAAATCCATTGTAAACCAAAGCACATTCAACCAGAGACCTCCAGATCTGTTACGTCAAACCTTTCATCACAATACGCAAGTCAAAGTCATCAGCACATACAAGACACAGTTACGTAAAGCAGCCTTGCGTTTTCCTAGAAAACAGCCTGCGTTCCGATTGGCCGGGCGGTCCGTCTGTCTTCAGTTTGATTGGTCCGTATCTTTCGGGGCGTAGTGTTGCAGTCACAGGGTTAAGATGAGCGTAACTGTGTTTAAGTTAGTGTTTAGGACTAGTGCGTGTATGATTAGATGTATGAATGTAGAATTGTAGATGAAGCTGAAGAAGTATAGTTAGAATCGTTGCTCGTGTTCTGCCGAACCACATGGGAAAAGCGTGAGAGTTTGTTTCTTAGGACTACTTTGTAAATGAGAATGATTAATGGTTATTTTAAGCAGAAATTCATATTAAGAATGGTAATGTTCTTAGTGAAGAGATCGACTTTTTGTTGTGGTATCTATTACTTGCAATAAATAATAAGTAGTTAGTTAATTATTGTGATAGACTAGCCTGCGTCATAGATAATAGGGTAAAATTTAAAATGACTTCGCATTAAAAGAGTACGCTTGCTGAGGTCAATCCGCAGATGGAGATTATAAGACTTTACAGGAGGTAGACTTTGGTACCGAGTGCAATGGTGACATGCCGAAACACTAAGACTTAGGTACCTACATGAAGTTTAAGTGGAATATAAGGACACTGGACAGTACACATTTATAAAGCTTTCGGAGAAAGTGCTGTAGGGAAATAATAGTGAAAACTACATCAAAATCAAACTGTGCAGTTAACAAGATCTAAGCGGTCACAGACAGACACTATTTAAAAATATGATATAGATTATGTATCAGGTCATGTCTGCCGAATCGCACAGTTGTGGGCCCGAATATAGCAAGACTGTAGCCCTGAGACAGCCAGATGGGGTCGTGGCAGACCGAGGAGAAGATAGGGAGCGTCTTGGATGGCGCCAATTTGCTAGAAGAAGCACACCATCGTAAGAATTGGAAGAAATGGAGGGAGGACAACAGGCTAACTAAAAAAAAAACTATAGATATAATATGATATAGGTACCTATGATCTTTATACATTAATGAGGTTGTCACTAGTTTTTCCTCAATAAGGGAACTTTGATTAAAATACCATTAGATTGTCAATATTACACGTGTCTATTAAAAGGTTCACACCTTTTTGTTGTGTATTCAATGGAGAAATGATACTTTCCATCGGTTTTTTATTTAGAATACTACTTAGGTATGAGATAGACATCACATAAGTCTGTCCTAGTGAGGTCCTAGGTTTTAGGTTCTAGGACTTAATATCGAAAAATCAGCCCTATTTTCAATCGAAAATTCTGACGTCAAAATATCTGCTTTTTTTAAAAAGTCGGTGGGCGTTGTGTTCCTTATAATCTCTACTTTCTGATGATGTATAAAAAATATACATTGCAATGGTAAATTTTCTCAGAAAAAGCAAAATCAGCTGCTACAAAATAACAGGTAGTAAGGGCCAAACCCTCCTAGCCCCTTCCCCACTTCTCTGTGAAATACCTTTTGATGGGCCAAAATTTTCCGTAGGTCTCCACGATATATAAATTATCTTAAAATAACAATAAATAGGCCTAAAACAGTAATAAATACGCTTATAATTTCTTGTCTAGGCCATTATTTGGTAGTGGGTATTATTTCGCAGCAGCTGACTTTGCATTTTCTGAGAAAATTTACCATTGCAATGTATATTTTTTATACATCATCAGAAAGTAGAGATTCTATGGAACACAACGCCCACCGACTTTTTAAAAAAAGCAGATATTTTGACGTCAGAATTTTCGATTGAAAATAAGGCTGATTTTTCGATATTAAGTCAATAATAAGGTGAAAAATAAATATTTTTAATCAAAAAAATTACAGTGTATTTAGGGCATAAAAATGTAAGTTTTCACTAAATTTCGTGAAAAAAAAATGTTTTTTGTAAAAGATAAAAATTAAAAACCAAAAACTTGGTTTTTTGAATTTTTCACCTAAATTTTGAGGTTATGTGAAAAAATTGCAAATACAAAAGTTGTAGATCTTTTTATTACCTACAACTTTGCAATTTAACTTTTTTCCATAGGACTTGTAGTTTTGCCGGAAATCGAGATAAACCGCTTTCCCCCCCTAAAACCCCCCCACCCCCCCTTCCCGAACTCGGATCGACCGTAATTTATTTTTCCTTTCATTTTGATCATATTCCCCTCCTTTTCTAATGGGTTTCATCCTACTGTAATTTTTTTTGGTTTCAAAAATTATCGACCCTGGTCTATTACCTAATACTGTCAATATAATTACAATATTCCTTGTACTAATATGTAAATAAATACCTAATAAACATATTTCGTTGATAACTAGTAAATAATGAAGTACCAGGGTGTCAAAGGCCATAGAGGGCAGCACCTAGTTACGACGATGCCTTGTTTAATATGGCTAGAAAACATGTTGTTGTTTCTATGAACATAATATGATATTATCTTTGGTATTGCTTGTTACCATACTTACCTACTTACTACATAGCATCACACCTTTAATCCCCGAGGGGTTAGGCAGAGGTGTACCTAATACAACACTCACATATCACCAGTTATGTTTAAGACCCATGTAATGCCATCAACCGGATATAAATCCAGACTCCGTGGCTGCCACTGAGAAATTCCTGATGGAAAAATGCAATAACACTTTGCCAGAACCGGGAATAAAAGCCAGGATCTCCCCTCCAGGACCCCTCATGATCAGCAGTCGGACTTGTGTCTTCTAGTGCAAAAAAGCAGTTAGTAATCTCAAATTAATAAAAAATTAAAGGGCAATGGAACAACGGCTCATCATGAAGAACCATTATGAACTTTATTTCAATTCACGCACATATTTCTGCATCATTTTAGTGCTCCCAGCCCAGTCTCACCAACAATAATAATTAAAATCACGTATAACGCGGAAACCATTATGTCGATCCACCTAGCACATAACGGAATACATAACAGCCGAAACAAACTTCAAAATACCACCCTAAAAACAATAAAAATAAAGTTTAAATTCGCGTAAATGAACGTATGGTTATCATCAATCGTGAAACCTAAAAACCACTTAATTCCGTAAAGGCGGGTTCACACCACGCCAGTTGGCGAGGAAGCGTCGAAAACGGGCAAGTGAGGGCGTAGTATCGTGACGACTCAATCGCGATGCTATCGCACTGAGCGACGAGGCCACTTGCGAATGCATTCGCAGGCAAGTACAGGCTGTTTAGCGTGCAATTGTTAAACGCTCAATGGTTACCGCTGGAGGTGATAATTTGTGGGGAAATTGAGGAAGGTTGCCTAATTACTCTTTGAAGATATGACTGGGGGAACCCTGTCTAGTCTACTGAGCACCAATAGAATTGATATCATCATCATCATTAGCCTATATTGTCTCAGTGCAGGGCAAAGGCCTGTCTTCCCTCCTTTCACTTTTCGCGATCTAGTGCAATTGGCCTGCTCTGTGAGAAAGAGCTCCAGCATCCTTTGTAATTCAAAAAGGATTATTTCGA
Source organism: Diarsia mendica (assembly GCA_949316265.1). Taxonomy (NCBI): domain Eukaryota; kingdom Metazoa; phylum Arthropoda; class Insecta; order Lepidoptera; family Noctuidae; genus Diarsia; species Diarsia mendica. The sequence continues at coordinate 20,677,640 of OX438906.1, read as the reverse complement.
TTTCGAGAGCTGCATAGCACAGCTACAGTATAGCTCGCTTCTATTTACTAATGAGGATGTTGTATTCTACCAGTACAGCTATACCTGAAACCTGCCTGTCTACTTGTTTCAGCTAATCTCCGAAACGAAAAAAAGCAAAACTCTTGAAATTGTTAACAAAATCCAATTCAAATAGACTAACAATTTCACGCGGACGAAGATCGCGGGCAATAGCCACTGTCAAATAAAACGTTTCCTATGCCCATTTCACAAGTGCCCACCGAGTGTATCTTTGAATATTTGAAGCGACTTGACCACGACACGTACTAGCTCGAATTTGGCAGCACACTGTACTTCCACGTAATCCTCGGCGCATGCCAGTGCGACGGGCGAGTGACAACTTACTCGCACTCAACGAGTCTAAGCCCGCACTTATGTTACTTGAATTTTGTTGAATATTCTTCGTGGAGGCGATAGATATCGGCTTTGTCTCAATTTATTTACAATTGTTGGTAGAGGAATGGATGGCTTCATATTTGTAGTGTTTGCGTTTAAATATCTTTAGATCTTCATTTGTCTTTTTTCAAATATTTTGACTCGTGATGCTGATGCAGCATTACATTAATATTTAACACTAGCTGATACCCGCGGCATCGCCCGCTTGGATGTCAGTCAAAGTATTTATACTTTAAAACCTTCCTCGGGAACCACTCTACCCATTGCAGGAAACAGCATAATGACAATCGGTGTAGTAGTTTTTGAGTTTATTGCGAACAGACACTGAGGACTTTGTTTTATTTATATGTATACTAGCTGATGCCCGCGGCTTCACCCGCGTGGATGTCGTTCAAATTATATACTAAAACCTTCCTCTTGAATCACTCTATCTATTAAAACAACCGACTTCAAAAACACCAAAAAGAGAAAAATAAACTTCAGAAGAAAAATCAGCTTCTGAAGTCGGTGACATTTGTTTGTTTGTTTTTATTTTTTTGCCACCGACTTCAGAAGCTGATTTTTCTTCTGAAGTTTATTTTTCTCTTTTTGGTGTTTTTGAAGTCGGTTGTTTTTTTTGCAAAAAAGTTTTTTTTATTTTTTCATTTTTAGTTGTAATAAGCACCTATATTATATCCTATACATATATTTACTATGCATTTAACATTCAACCAAGAAACCTAACCCTTAACCTTCAAGATTCCCCTATTTTTACTTTCAACTCTTATCCGTTGAGGAGTAGTATACCTTCCATTATCAGCTCATCAACATGAATACAAGTGATGACTGCTAGATGCGAATACTTGAATAGCGCCAGAAAAAGCACGAAAATTCATAAAACAACAAAAAAAATGTGTATCGTACACATCTGCATACCCCCTCAGAGCATACAGGCGTGATGTTACGTCATGATAATGTATATTCAATAAACATCCAAGCGATTCCAGCAATTACGACAGATTTGCCGTCTATTTTTGAAGAGTTCCATTGTATATCTCCGAAGATCAGCACCAGATCTTCACCAAAAAAAAATGGGACCACCTCAGGAGTATACTTTTTCAAATAAAAAAAGAATTTTGATGATCGGTCCACAAATGGGGGAGAAATCAGGTAACATACATAAAAAAAAAAATACACACACACGAACATAGTAACCTCCTTTTTTGAAGTCGGTTAAAAAAAAACCGCATCAAAATCCGTTGCGTAGTTTTAAAGATTTAAGCATACAGACAAACAAAAACAGATGTAGTGATGGAGTGACTGGACACGACGATAAGGTTCATTTAAATCTAGTTCTGATGTTTTACGTATTCCATTTTCTCTTATTCTTTTACACACTATGTCTACATCTCTTTTTTAGATTCTCCTTTCGCAGGTATGCTGGAAGAGATTTCTTTAGAAATAAGCATTACCTTTGTACTATTTTCTGCTCCTTTCTTCTTTTCTGTATTTAGTGTGTACATAAATTGTTAAATAAATAAAAGAGTTAGCCACTACAAAAGGTCTTCTAACTATCCAATTATCACACTAGTGCCGTAAAATAAAATAAATTTCAACAGGAAAAGACGGTTCCACGATCAAACTAAAAGAACGCGGGAGAGTCCGCTAGCCTCTGTGAAACAATTACTTAAACTGGAAGTGGGGGGGCTCTCCCCTCCCCCACAGGGGTGGGGGTGGTACCTGAAGCCATTTCCATAATGCACCACTGGTTCACTTCTTAAACTTAACACTTTAAATAATTGGCCAGTGCGCTGAGACGGGTCCATAGTACCCACTGTACCCAGGTGTTGTTTTGTTGAACATTAGTCCGGTAGCGGAAGGGTTGGCCTCTTATTGTAACGAGCTGTTACAGTGATTGCAGTTTGAGGGTTATTTTTTAGTTTTTTGGGATAGGTTTGTGAGTTATGGGTTGGGGGCGTGCGGGGGTTAGTCGAGCCTGGTATTGCGATATTAAAACTATTTCTTGTCCAATGGCATATCCAAATGTCAACAAAAAAAAAATGTTGTAAAAACTAAAAAAAAACGACTGTATTAAGACTGAAATAAAATTATGAAAATGGAATGGACGGGACCATCACCCATAAGGTGTTACGAGGGAAAAAAGACGGTCAAATACATACATAACCCTCCTTTTAAGTTTCGCTACTTACAGTCGGTTAAAAAAACTTACGCCCGAATACTCGAACGTCACTCAATTATAAGTAGCCCTCAAAACTCGTGCTATCTCTGTCACTCTGCGTTAAAGTAACAAAGACAGCACGAGATTTAAGTGCAACTTAAAATTGAGTGACGTTCGAGTATTCGGGCGTTAATCTCTTATTTTAGGTAATCAAACAAATAAGTATTTAGATCAAAATTTTTAACACCTCAATAAATTTCAGACTTACCGAAGCTTTTTTGTGCCACAACCTAGCTATAGAACAGATATAACGTCTAATCCTTTGCCAAGTGTAGTGCTAATGCTAACTGTCAGAAGCTGATAAATGACTGGCTAAAATAATGGTTATTATTTACTTATTTTATCATCATTCTCCTGCTTCAATCCCAATTTTTTTTAAGTCGCCGCAGCATGTCTTTTTAACCGACTTCTAAAAAAAGAAGGTTTTGTTCGGGCATAACTCCGTCACTTGCTAACCGATTTGAAAAAATCTTTTTTTGTTGGAAAGGGTATACTTCCCAAATGGTCTCATAATTTTTTTATCGAAATCGGACAAGCGGTTTTTGAATAATCAACAAAACTCAAAAAAATACTACATTGTCCACATTATGACCCATGAACATGTGAATCACTAAAGAGTGAAAAATAAAAACTTAACAAAAAATAAAACCGACTTAAAAAAAAAACAAAAAAGTCAAAAACAAATCAGTTTCTGAAGTCGGTGGCAAAAAATGCCATGCTTCTCTGTTACTCATTACCTCAGTAGCATGTATTTTTATGTAAGTAGTAGGCGTGATTTTATGCATTTTTATGATTATGTTTTAAATATCAACATAGCAATTCGCTCGAATTCAAAATTCCAAATTACTTGTGAAAATAGCTAACTCCACCAAAAACCACTAAATCCACATGACAAAAGGGTCTAAGTTTAAAATCTGCATTTTTAATATGACTAAGTGAACTTCCTAGCGAGGTGTAATTTAACACTTTTCAGGCGAAAGTCTAGACGGAAAACTGCATCGCCTGAATTTTAAGACTAGGTCTGAAATATGGCGGAAGTGTGTGGGAGGATAATGCCATCATAATGTATGGGGTTAATGCGTCCATGGATTATTGTCATGTGCATTTATATAGGGAACTTTACGCTGAGGTACTTTAAAAGCACTTTTAGTATAGTAAAGACTATTAGGCAATTTGACATCTGCAATTAGGGTGAATTTTAACCAAATAAATTGAGCGCGATCAGGATTTTGGAGTTGTTTCATAGAATGTTGATACTGGCAGCACTTGAACGCAGTTCAAAAGTGCTAATCGCGTTCAGTTACATTTGCGAAAGTAGTCATTACATTTTATTTCTAAATAAAATAAACGCATCAAAATGTTCGGACTTATAACCGAAAACTTTAAAATGAAATTTTGAAAATGAAAATATACACAATATTTTGATATAATTATCACCTGTATTCGAAATACCTACTGATTTCTATAGCCAATCAAATTATACAAGGACATGTAATAGCTGTAATAACGATAATGACAGTAAATACTTCTCAGTGATCATTCATCAAGTATTAATAGTGCTATCATCATTACCCCCTATATACGTCTGCTGAATGACGAAGTACTTCGCACCGAATTACCGATGATTGCCCCAAGTACCCGTTAAGACATTATTTTATTGCCGATCTGCTTTATTTTACAGTTCGGTCCTATATGGGACAGTAGTTAAGTTATCCTAATCCTAACTAATATTATAAATTCGAAAGTAACTCTGTCTGTCTGTCTGCCTGTCTGTCTTTGCTTCACGCCTAAACTACTGAACCGATTTGTGTGAAATTTGGTACAGACATAGTTTGGAACTTGAGAAAGGACATAGGATAGTTTTTTTTTTTTTTTCGCGAGATAAACCAAAAATCTGCCGGAAGTCACTATTTCACGCGAACGAAGTCGCAGGCAAAAGCTAGTAGGAACATAAATAGAAAGCGGAAAATAGTTTTACCAAAATTAACGACATCTCTAATTGATTCATTCAGAATCGTCGTAATACTACTTAAATATCAGTCCCTTAAAATTCAAAATGCTTGTAGAAAATGGGACAAATTTTGGTAGCTGTTCTGGTAAAGCAAAAGTAGCTATCACCAATCCCGAAATAGGAAAATTCTTCTCGTACAAAACCCAAATGTTTTTCAAAGAAAAATAACTACTGGTACACAAAAATCTTTCTTTAAACCTCACATTATGAAAACTGTCTATTCTCAACTACTTAATATTTACGCTATATTCTCGCAAATATCTCGACAATATATCCTTCGCTTCGGATCGCGTTGGTCGGAGTAAATCCGTTGTGACGTCACGAACCGTCCAATTTCGCTAATGGCGCTTAAACTTTACTTATTCCACGAGTTATGAAGCGAGCGTTCGTTTTTTAAAAAGATTGAAATTCTGAGTTGTGCCGCTTGAGCTGGCGTACGGTTTTAGGAAAATGATCTGTTTAAAAACGTGTGTTGATATGGAAATGTCGCTTGGATCACGAAATAGAGTTTTTATGCTATTTTAAAATTGTAGACATCTAAAGTGCATATAAGTTACATATTTACCGTTTTCTCACGCTTTTCTTTCTATTATAATTTGGTTTTTTTATCGTTCGTCGTTTCTTTGTTTTTCCTTTTTTCTAAGTAAACCTGTGGGACATTATTTATTTAAGATACAGACTTACCCAACGCCAGTAGGATGCGAACATTGAAACTTACCTGTAACAAAATTAGAAAAATACTTTAAAGTTTTATTGTACACAAGACATCATAAAAGCTAGCTCGCTCCAATTTCAATAGACAAGAGTATACTTTAATAAAATACAACAAGTATCTACACTTAACCCTGAATAGCGATCTACGATACCCCTTCGTTCATTACCACGTGAGAGCAGCACATACATACATCAACCTGTAATTGAATCGCCGGGTCCTTTCGACCTCAGCAATCGTCATAAACTTGATATACGCAAGGTTAACTTTTGTTACTTATGCACTTGCTGATTGGCAATTTAATAGTAAGCAATGTTAGTGCGCCTTTTAAGGGTTAAAAGGAGAAGTTGAAATGGTTTTTTGTTGTTGAACAATTATAATAAGAGTCGATAGAAGGTATTAAGGCGGAAACTCCAGGGTAACCCGCGGATATCTTTGCTTTAGTTTTTAACATACAAGACTGACCTCCAAATTGCATAAAACCTAGGCGCCTCGTGTGGTGGGACCCGGTTCACCCTTCATAGAGAGAAAGCCTGCGTCCTACCACTGGATCTATAGAGGCTAAGTATATCTATCGATATGACAGTAAAGAGAAACTCTCTTGTCAGGAACTCAGGACCAATATTCAAGAAAAGCTCATTTTGATTAGCTGACTCACTGAAAGTACCCTACAAAAGCAACTCATCCGGAAATCATAACAGCCATATCGCCATAACCCTAAACTAAAACTAATTTCCCTACACACAATTAGCAACAATAGTCGATTATTAAATGGACCAAAGGAAATCCAATGGTATTATCGGAAAATCTCAAGGGTGGGTACCAGGCTCCCAGAAGTCCGAAGCGGTCAGCGTGCCTAATCGCGCGAGAGGCATTATCTCGCGGCCAGCTTCGAGTTAATCGCCCGACGGCCTCTGATTAGCTAAGCTCCTAGCCTATCTGCCCCCCTGGTGTTCGGAATTATGCAGGCACGAGTTGCTGCCTGACCCCGACAGGGAGATAGCGAGATAAAAACCCTACGTTGAAGTTTGATGGTGTTTCTACGGGGTTTCAATGATTTATTATGAGTTTTTTATCTTGTAATGGGATGTTGTGCAGGGGAAATTAGATATTTAAATTAATGTTAATATTTTTAAACACAGTTTTTTTATCAAGAGCGGGTTTCAACAGTGTTTAGGAACTGTCAGCTGTCATTTTCATGTAAAGTTGACACTGACAGTTGTGAACGTAGTTTACATGACATGACGTGTTGATCGTGTTCAGTTCCTTTGAAGGAGCCCTAATTTCACTTTGTTTCTGACGTAACAAAATGTTAGTTCAACAAAATAACATACCTACGAAACTTACATTATTTTGACAAGCCCGTGTTAATCAGGCGGAAATTTTATTAAAAATATGAGCGCTCATTAAGCTTGTTAATAAATAATGTGGCTAAAACATGAATGTCACATAATGTCACGTGGGATGATGTCCAAGCGAACCAGGGTTGAGCCGAGCCGGAAAATGTAGGAAAAAATATTCTGTCCAAAAGTGAAACTGCTTTTATTCCACGAAGTCGTGTTAAAATGGTGTTTAGGAAAACAGAGATTAGATAAGTTTTTTTATAATGAAAAATGAGGTTTGACATGGAACTAGACGTGTCTAATTTATTAGATTTTTCATTTTGCCTTGACAACTAGTTACGATTTTGTTATATGACAGTTAGGTTCTTGTTTCGTTAGTTTTTATTTTTTGGAGGACGTACCTAAGTAAATAAATACTCACATTTTGAATTCAATACTCAATACATTTATTGCTCAATTCAATTCAATTCAATTATTATAAGTTTCCAACAGAAAAGACAGTGTTGTAACCAATAAAGTAACACTTTCCATCCAATCTCATTCGCCCATCATTAAAAAAAAATGCCGTAGTATAAAAAAATACTATTATTTTAATAAGTTTCTAAATTTTGTACTTCTGATGATATGATCAACCATTTCTAGTGATCTAGCACTTTTTAGTCATTTCATTCACAATACTTAAAGCTAAAAAAAAAACTAGCAAATTAATGATTTACCCCAGCCCTGTGCCACCTGCAGATAAGTCACAGGCGCGTCCGATGCAAATGTCGGCATTATCAGCCTCACACACGACTCGCCGTGTGCGTATGCAAAGTACTGTTTATTAAAATTAAATAAATATAGCCCGGTGGCGGCGGTGGGAGGGTTAATTTGTTAACGGTGAATTGTTTTTTGTTTATTTTGAAGGATTTTTTTGAGGTTATTGGTTTGGTTAGTTAGTGGTTTTCTGGACACATTTTCTTTTTCAAATATCTCTTATAAAAAACATGCGAAAAACAAATAAATAACATGTTTAAGGCGTTTTTCTCTTTATATCTACAGCACTAAGCATGTTCTTTGTCTATTTACATTTTTTTAAATATTTTTTTTTGTGGTTTGAACTTGTGTGGTGTTGTGCCAAATTAATATATATTTTTTCTTTCCTTCCTTCAAAATAAAATGTCAGTTTTGTGAATAATCCACAAAAAAGTAAGAATTATGATTAAGTAGATATACTTACCTAAATAATAACCGGAGACTTGGTTTAAAGTCGTTTAAGAGTGTAAAATTGAACACTATCCAAAGTCTAACAAAATATAAATTGTACAAACATTCGCAGCACCGTTCGTCGCGTGATTCCGGCAACTACACTCTACAGCTATCCGGATTAGCGCTAGGCCGGTTAATCCCAACAGCTCTTTGTTTAATTAAATCGATAGCATCGAATATTGCCAACTTCCAGCCATCATTTAGATTCCATTCTCATTGGATTACATCCTCCTTTCCACACTTGCAATTTTGCTTTCCAAGAAAAAAGCGGAGTAAGGAAACACTTTCCGAGTTCCCGCGCGCTCGGGACCGAACTTCGTTCACAATCTAGATATATGGGCGAGTTAAGATGTGCATCTAAATAGCCTCTGCCGCCCTGGTACCTAACTTTAGATTACTTGCACCAAGTTTTACCGACTTTTCCCCTGGAAATGGTAAGTTTTCTCCGGCTCGGGGAAAAATTCCCCGCGTGTAACCCATTCAGTTTGACTCAAATTTACTGCTCAACTTGGAGCCGTGTGTTGGTTAATCATACGTTTTCACGAACAAACTAGGAAGTGTGGTAAAAAAACAAATTTGTTGGTACAAAAGATGTGCTTGCATTTAGAGGGTTATTTTCGTGGTCGTTTTTTGTTGGAGAGCAATTTACATCGTGTTTGCAAAACGGTAAGTTCGTAAAAAACTAAAGGGTAATTCCCATAAAAGTCGACACCATGAAACGACCCCATGCGGCCGCCATAACTTGAAGGGTTCCAGGGGTTGATGGTTCATTAACAATTCATAAGTGAAAACACTTTGACCGTACGTCTATTACGGCGGCCCCGTAGGACGGCGGGAGCGATCCGATGCATTTTTAAAACGGGTCACTTTTCGATTGTTACCTCGACAAATTATGGGAAACATGTGTTTTGAAAATTTCTCTTACAGTTTTAGAACTGTTTCGTTGCTTTCAATGAAATTGGCTATGTAATTCCAATAGGGTAGGAAGGCTGTTAATAGTGAATACCCATTTCTTATTGACGTTTTAGTTCGCAACTGCTAAAAAAAGAAATGGATTACGTGTACTTTCGAACTGTCTGTCGTTATCAATAACTAGTGTGCATTCTTAATTGCATATCTTAATGTAAGATAAAGAAATTTATTAAAAACAATTATCAATTTTCTTATCCGACTTCACCAATCTATGCAGTTACTCTTTTACGAAACCAATCTACCTTTTATCAATGAACTTTGCAATTAAAGGTAAGCAAAAACCATTTCACGCATTGGCATTCTACCTGCTGTCAATGCAGGTGCCCTGGTACATCAGACAATGACGTGACTACTTCGATATGGTTTCTGACTATCGTGGGTAAAATTAAAATTATCTTTGAAATGGTAATCCTTTGGAAAAAGCCGGGAACTAGTAGAAATAGTTAATGATTTTGAAAAAGTTGATTGTTGGTTAATGTAATGGGTTGGGTAACCATAACGGAAATGGGGAAGTTAAGTGCTTGCTTGCATAAATGGTTGTAAATACATGTATTTGATGTTCTTGTATTTGATGTTCCGACAAAAAAGTTTTACATAAGTTCAACAAGCAATGAGTAATTATAAAACTAAGGTTTACACGTGATAACTTTAAAGAGTTTTTGTTGTAGTCGTCATTTAGTATGCACTTTTCTAATTAACTACAATTTTCTCTGGTTTTATCATTTACCCTATGTTTATTTTGTCTATATCTATACATATAATAAAACAGTAAAAAAACTGTGTCTGTACATTGAATATATTAAAAAAATTATAATTGAGGGTGTTATAAATAAATATGCAACTTGTAACAAAATATCATACTACTAGCGCCATTCTTGTATGCATGAGTGTAAACTTATACAATTACTGTAGCTGTGGAAAATAAACGTCAGTCTGTAGAAAATCATTAGCAAGTTTTATTAGGTTATGGGCCCAGTCCCAAAAATTAGCTATTAAAATTAAAAGTAATTAGTAAATTCAGACTTTCGGTGTTGTTTTATAGACTATCAGTGCTAAAATGTCGGGTAACTACTCAGTGAACGTTCCTAAATTAAAAGGACGCGAGAATTACGATGACTGGGCGTTCGCCGCCGAAAATTTCATGATCCTGGAAGGCGTGGATGTGACCAGCACCACAGGGCTAACAGAAGCAGAAAATAAGAAGGCGAGGGCAAAAATCATTATGACAATCGATCCGTCGTTGTTCGTCCATATAAAAACCGAAGCCACCGTACAAGATCTATGGGCCAAACTGAAGTCATTGTTCGACGATTCTGGTTTTACGCGCAAGATTACTCTCTTAAGAAACCTTATATCAATACGTTTAGAGAGTTGTGATAGTATGACTAGCTACGTCAATCAGCTTGTGGAAACGGCTCAACGACTGAAGGGCACCGGATTCGAAATAAATAACGAATGGATTGGCTCGCTGTTGCTAGCAGGATTGCCAGAGAGATTCAGTCCTATGATAATGGCAATAGAACATTCAGGATTGAAGATAAGTGCTGATGCTATAAAAACAAAATTGCTAGATATGAGTTCGGATTTTGAGGTTAAGCAAGAAGGCGCGCTAATTGCACATGGTCAAAAGCGCCACCTGCAGGCGCAAGTGCAAACTAATAGTGGTAGTAGCAAAAACGAAACGCAACCGTCACCTGTCAGTGGAAATGTCAACCAGAAAAAACAAATTCGTTGCTACCATTGCAAAAAGATAGGACATTTTAAGAGCCAGTGCCGCCTATTAGATAAAGACAAACAGAAATCAACTTCGAACGTGTTGAGTGCAGTTTTCCTTACGCGAGAGTTCAATCAAGACGACTGGTACGTCGACTCTGGCGCTAGTGCTCACATGGTGTCAAACAAAAACATGTTGACAAACATATCTTACGAACCGAAAGTTAAAGAAATTATTGTCGCTGATCGCACAAAAGTTCAAGTGTTATGCTCCGGAGATCTTCGGCTTACTACGCGAGTGAAAACAATGACTCATGAAGTAGTAATGAACAATGTTTTGTGCATACCAACACTCACCACGAATTTGCTTTCAGTCAGCCAAATGATAGCAAATGGTAACAGAGTATCCTTCAATAGAGATGGATGTTACATTTACAATTCTCAGAATGTTTGTGTTGGTGAAGCAAGCTTGGAAAGCGAGCTTAAAGTGTACAGATTAAACATTGTAAAATCACAGCAGGTTTTAGCGGCAGCTGCACAGACCTCATGTAACACTTGGCACAGACGTTTAGGTCATATTAATATGAATGACCTCGAAAAAATGAAGAAAGGAGCAGTTGAAGGGGTAACTTACCAGGAAAAGCAGGATATAAGCAAATCAAGCTGCGTAGTTTGCTGTGAAGGCAAGCAAACTAGGCTGCCATTCTCTGCCAGTTCGAGCACGAGCAGCAGAGTCCTAGAAGTGGTTCATACAGACCTGTGTGGGCCCATGGAGAAGAAATCACTTGGTTTAGCTAGATACTACTTGCTATTTGTCGACGACTACAGCCGGATGTGCTTTGTATACTTCCTAAAGGAAAAGAATGAGGCTTTTAAGTATTTTCGAGAGTTTAAAGAGCAGGTCGAAAATCAACAGTCACAAAAGATAAAGATATTGCGGTCTGATAATGGTGGAGAATTCTGCTCAGTAGAAATGGAGAATTACTTAAAACAACATGGCATAATACATCAAAAGACAGTTGCCTATACACCGGAACAGAATGGCTTAAGTGAAAGATACAATAGATCAATTGTAGAAAAAGCACGCTGTCTTCTGTATGATGCTTCATTCGACAAGCACCTATGGGCAGAGGCTGTAAATACAGCAGTATATTTGAAGAATCGATCACCAGCAGCTGTTTTGGAGAATAATACTACCCCATATGAGAAGTGGACTGGTAGAAAACCTGATCTACAGCATATTAGAATGTTTGGAAGTCCAGTTATGGTCCATATTCCAAAAGTAAGACGTAGCAAATGGGACAAAAAATCCCAAATGCTACGACTGGTTGGGTATTCAGAAAATACCAAAGGCTACAGATTATATGACCAGAAAACAAATAAAATTACCGTGGCACGGGATGTTGTTGTCATGGAGAGTCATATGAATGACACAATAGATGTTGTGGTTGAAGAGAGGGAGCCAGATATGGAAAAGAATACAACACTTGAGGAGGAAACTTCAATAAGCAGTAAAGACAATGAGAGATCAAGCAGAGACGATCCAACATATGTTGTGAGTGAGTCGTCAAGTGATCAGGATGAAGATTATAGTGAGTGCTTAATAACTGATGACAGCTTGGTCGCTACTCAAAGCGATTCTGACAATCAACAAGAGAGGCGTGTTCGTCGTGCACCAGAGAGGTACGGTTTTTCCAATATGTGTGTTGAAGACTTTACTAGTGAACAAATAACCCTACAGGACGCTCTCACGGGCCCTGAAAAGGAACATTGGTGTAGTGCTATGCAAGATGAGATGAAATCTTTTAGAGACAATGACACATGGGAGTTAGTGGATAGGCCAAGTGAGGGAACAGTAGTGAAAAACAAGTGGGTGTTTAAGAAAAAGTGTGACAGCAGTGGTAATGTGCGTTACAGAGCCCGGCTTGTAGCTAAGGGCTTCACCCAGATCAAAGGTATGGACTATAATGAAACATTTTCACCTGTTTTGCGTTATTCTACTTTGAGACTACTTTTTGCCTTGAGTGTTCAACTAGACCTAAAAATTAATCACTTAGATGTACCAACAGCTTTCCTAAACGGTAATATAGATGAATGTGTATTTATGGAAATACCAGAAAATTCTAATTTCAAAAATTGTGAGAATAAAGTTTTGAGGTTAAAAAAGGCCATATATGGGCTAAAACAGTCTGCTAGGGCTTGGTACATAAAAGTAGAATCCAGTCTGTTAAAGGTGGGTTTCAAGAAGTCTCAATATGAACCCTGTCTATTCATGAAATGTAATAATAATGTAAAAGTGTATGTAGCTATATTTGTCGATGACTTTTTTGTCTTTTATAACTGTGAAAATACCTACAAAGGGTTGAGAAGTGTATTAGAGTCTGATTTCAAGATAAAAGATTTAGGTCAAATAAAAAATTGCCTTGGCATGAATGTAAATGTTCAAAAGAACTTTGTAACTTTGGACCAAGAACAATTTATTGACAATATTTTAAAAAGATTTAGTATGAGTGATTGCAAAACTTCAGATACTCCAATGGAAATAAACTTAAAATTAGAAAAGGCTGTTAATGACAATTGTAGTGAGACTTATCCTTATCAACAATTAGTTGGTTCACTGATGTATCTTTCAGTTCTCACAAGGCCAGATATTTCCTATAGTATTAGTTTTCTGAGCCAATATAACACATGTTATAATGAAACACATTGGAAACATCTGAAAAGATTATTAAGATATTTGCAAAAGACTAAACATTTTTGTTTAATTTTTAAGAAAAATTGTTCTGAATTACATGGTTTTGTTGATGCCGACTGGGCATCCTGTAACATTGACAGAAGGTCTTATACAGGATATTGTTTTGTATTGTCAGGTTGTGTAATAAGTTATGAGTCTCGAAAGCAAAGAACAGTTGCCCTGTCTAGCACAGAGGCCGAATATATGGCACTTGCAGAGGCTTGTAAGGAAGCAATTTATTTGAAGAATTTTATGTCAGAACTTGGTATGTGTAATAAAAATAAACCATTGAGAATTTACAGTGACAGTCAAAGTTCTTTAAAATTAGCTTCTAATCCTATTTTCCACAAACGAACTAAGCATATCGATGTACGCCATCACTTTGCTAGAGAGTGTGTTGTGAATAACAAAATTGAAATTAATTATTTACAAACCTCTTCTATGCCAGCAGATATATTTACAAAAGCACTTTGTTCTAATAAACATTATAAATTCATAGATCTGTTGGGAATGGGGGAAGTAAATTAAAATAAGTATATAGTTTCTAAAATATTTTTTTGTTAAAATTGTACAACATTTTGTAAAGTAATTTATAACAGTAATTATCAGGATATTTTGTTAAGAGAGGATGTTATAAATAAATATGCAACTTGTAACAAAATATCATACTACTAGCGCCATTCTTGTATGCATGAGTGTAAACTTATACAATTACTGTAGCTGTGGAAAATAAACGTCAGTCTGTAGAAAATCATTAGCAAGTTTTATTAGAGGGGGGTTTAGAAACAGTAATAGAGCACGAATCGAAAAAAAAAAGTCTGTCTGTTTGTCTGTTTGTTTGTACACGCTAATCTTCGGAACTACTCGACGGATTTGAATGGTTTTTTTTTTTTGTTGTATAGATATTAAGTCTGGCCAACATATAGGCTATAATTTATCTTGGAATCTTGAATACCTGATGCAGAACCGCAACAGACCAGCTTAACTATAAGAGATACAAAAATGATACCATAGCAAAAATTGTTCCACGTGATGAGCATTTTCTGCAAAGAGAATAAATTCGAAGATCTGGAACACCTGATGTGGAACCCCAAGAGCCCAGCTACACTATAACATACTGATGTGGAAGTCCAAGAGCCCAGCCACACTATAACATATAAAGGAATGACGTCTTAGCAAGAGTTGTTCAGCCTGATAAGCACTCTGTTGTCGTATAAAGTTTGAAGATCTTGAACAGCTGATCAAGCTATCACTAATTTCACTGTCACTCAACCAACGAGACAGTCACTCATCAAAATGTCCACGTGAACGAAGTCGCGGGCATCAGCTAGTCAACAATAAATACGTTTTTATTTAAAAAAACGAGAAATAATTAAACGAGCCTCAGTTTTTTTAATTGGCCACTGGATCAAACTTCTAATTTTATAACTAAGCCACGGGAAAATTATATAGCCTCTAATATACTAATTCGTCTTCTTTACAACGTCCACTAAATATTCTATAGAAAGCATCAAGTGACGATCAACATTTATATTAACTTGTCCTTGTTATTTATACATAGGCACCTAACTTACTAACTCAGCCACGGAATTTATATCTCACCACCATTTTACATTTTACAGCTTCAACACAAGGCCCTCAAAAAAATATAAATGAAGCGACCGTAGTCAACATCATTTATTATAACTTCGCATGTAAAATAATACATCACATTCTTTTATCGTGAAAATAGCAACAGCAAGATTTGGCGCGAGCGCGCGAGACGATTGCGACCGGCCATTTGCACCAATCAGAGAGCGCCATGAAATGTCAACTTTTGATAGACTTTAGATTATTATATTATTTACGTTAAAAATACCTATTAGTTACAGAAATGTTTTTACCATTGTCTAATTGACTAGTCACAGGCAGATTGTATGATTCGTTATTGTAAACTGAGGGAAATAGGTTAGGTTAGGTTAAAACTGTGACCAAACGCGCGCGAGCCGAGCGAGCGAAGCGAGCGGTGCCGCGGCAGCGGCCGGCGAGCGCTACTTCCGAGTTGCTTGCAGAAATGTTTTCACAATTTATTGTCTAGTTTTCCGATAAAAATGAAGTTCTGAAGCGATTCTGTCGATAACTTTTGTAGCACAACATGTAAATAAAATCGATCTTTAGGACATTCGATACTCTGAACTTCAATATTTAGGTCATTAAGTACTCTGAACTCCTATATTTAAGCCTTTCGATGACACGACAGGAGTTTATACATCAGGCCTCATCTCTGCCCTTAGGGCAAGATTGAGGTCAAGAGTAAGCCCATATTAAATAAAATAAAAATAAAAAATACATACTATTAGTGGCTATAATATAATATTTGATGACAATTTTAATTAAATTTTGATGCTCAGTGAATGTGGCATGAGTTATAATTTAAACGTACTGAGTTAATAAATTAGAAGCTAATTGAATGTTTTTTTGATGCCATATATTAATATTTTAGAAGTTTACTGTTTGAATTCATGTTACAAATTTAGATGCTAAAAAATAATCACGATGCTGAGTTGTATTTAGAGTGGCTTTAAAAAAGATAACTTGTGGCTAAGATAGTATTATTTAGATGCTCGTTAATTGTGGCTGACTTAGTAATTTAGAAGGCAAGTTAGATTTTTAGATGCAAATAATTCTATTAAAAAGAAGCCGGTTTAATTAGCACCCTAAAAAAACACGTTTCCTTAATAAATTAAACTAAACCTTTACGTGCAGGAGGAGGAGAGAGGAGCTCATCAGTGAGTAAGTAGATAAAGTCATTAACGTCAGCATTCACAGACAACTGCACTTTTTTGCATAGAAGGAAATGGTAATATTTTTAAATTGCGTGCGTTTAGACGCGATCGTAATTAATTATGCTTTTTTTCTTTGCCATTTGCGATTGACAACGAATTCCTTATTTTTAAAGCAGTTAATCTTTTTTTGTTGCTAGTTTTGACATGCTGATTGATTTAAATGCAATTCTTTAGAGTTGTGCAAAAAGCGTTGATGAAATCTAAATCCTTTTTACATAAATTCAAGTGGGCTTGGTGTTACAGTAACGGTTTAGTTGTGTAAGTGTGTAGTTATAGGCAAGTAAGTATAATCGCAATATTTAATTTATGCATTTTTCTATCGTCTGGCAAGATAGAACATAAACCTCTCGGGGCGTTTCTTTATAAATAAAATCTAATCTAAATCTATACAAAAAAAAGCAAACACGGTCTTCATTTCAAGAAAACACAAAATACAAGAAACATTATAAAGCTCAAAATAAGGCGAAAACAATATATCTTCGGTAACCCCACAGTCATCTACATGGAAGCCTCGGGACAACGCAGGTGCGACTCTGTCACATAAATAGGAATACCTTCCACCCTTTTTAATATACCCTAGATTTGGTATAACACCCTGATATAGGGACTCAAAGAATATAAGGGGTTTTTCGCGCAATATAACTGTGACATACGAATACATTAATCAAAGTGCGAGCTTCGCGAGGATTTTTCGCTTGATATTGTGTCCGTAACTTATGGTCTCCTGGTAGCTTAATATCTTCGCGCATACTAGTTTCTGGAGCTGTCTCTGTTATTGATATGCTGGATAGATTAATTTGTTTACCTTAAGCTTGTTTATAAATTCTTCGTAAGAACTCACGTATAATTTTCAAGACTACTCTCTTTATTACTTCTAATAATGGCTTCAGACTACGTCAGTAGAGTCAATATAATGCAAAATGAAATCATTTCTCTACATTCTCTTGGTCTTATGCTTATTCAATTGGGGTCAGCGCAGCATGTCTTCTTCTTCTATGTCTTCTCTATTACTCGTCATCTCATCAGTCACATAATTTCTGGCTAAATCATTAATGAAATAATGTTTTGAATAATTTAGGCACAAATCTACAAATTCTTAACAAACATGGTCAAACAATTTGTCACAATCGTTAGTGCAAAGTTTCTCAAACGCTTTTGTCAGATTATAACAACCATGAAACCCTGACATCGCCTAGGTAGGCAAAGCCACACGTAGCCTTGTTATTAGCTATTCTGTGGTCGGTGGGTCCACCCATGTCCTCTTTGTCCTCCGTATCTTCTCATGTCCGTAAGTCAGTGCCTAATAGACGATACGTGAGGTACCCTCTTTGTACATAGTGATGTTACTGGGAACTGGTGGTACGCCTGGCTTGGCTCGATAGTTCTTAAATTATTCAGGGCAGAGAATGAATTTGTTGAAAATATTAAAGAACGAAGTTTGTTTTGTGTTTACTGATGTAAAAGCAATGGCTAAAGATATGGAGCAGAGACATTGAAGTCTTATAAAAGTTAAAAAAGAAGCTTTGGCAACAAGAAAAATGACTGAAGATTTCTAATAAGACTAAACCAAAACAGACCTAAAACGATTTTTTTGCCAAAATATTATTCAAATAAACCATCAAAAGTACACGAGCGCCCGTATTAAGTAACCTGAGCCCGTGTCCAGTGGAGATACACGTTATCTTAACGACCCCTCCCTAGGGGGAGGGGGTAGGATACACCCCCGATACACCGACCAGATATGGAACGGCCAATTTTGGTCAACTCTACCTCCGTTACGACACTTGTTGTTTTTGATCTGTTGATAAGTCTCCATCAACTGTTGTTGGTGATTACTTCTGTTTTTGGAATGGGATTGTAATTATTTTAGGGGATTAATTGGTATGTCTAAGAAAATAATTGGAAAATGTAAAATTAACTGTTGAATTAACTGTTTTCATAGTCCTACTACACATCATACATAGTCCTATTGACCTATTATATAAAAATTTATGTGATCTTCTTCAAAGTTTTTATGCCGCCCACGGGTCTCTGAATTGGCTAATACATCCGAGAAATATCTCCAAGGCATGCGGGTTTCTTCACGATGTTTTCCAATCCGAAATATCAGAGGTGCGTTTTTTGGGTCTGAACTCGAGAACTATATTATACTCCGACAGTCACACACCTATTTAGCCTATAAAAAACATCATCTAATAATGTTTAGGATGGTAGTCGTATACTTCCTACAAAACTATTTACTACTGCAAAATATTCCATCTGCGACCAAAACAAAAATACTACTTAGTAATATTATAAGTAAGTTAATTAATACTCTTAGTAACACGATATCGTAAGTGTCGAGAGGGTTATTGTTTGCGAGGGTAACGGGTTCGGTTCCCCGAATAGATTATCCGAGTTATAGTACACTGAGTTTGCTTAGGATACTTGACGTTTACGGGGTTTCGGATATATTCAAGCTGTTGCCTTTTGAGGGTAGGCAAACAACTTTATGGATGAAGCAAGGATAAGAAATGATAATTTGTGACATTTTGTTAGGGTAAGTCAAGGAATATTTGGAAAAAAAATACTTTTCTTTCGATCTTTTTCATAGTGTCCACTATAAATTCTATATAGGTATCTTTACTGTAGATCTATTTCTAATGGGTAAACCACAGCTGGCTTTTAAAGTTTTATGTGCTGGTGTACAGAATCTTATTTGGCAATTACTAGTATCGCTTCGAAATTACTGCTTAGTTATTTTAACTACCAAAAGCGGTAAACCTACTTACGTACCTACTTAGAGAGTAAGATTGAATGTGAGAACTTTTAACTTTTTTATGGAAATTCTATCCTTTTTCTCTTAGATTATTGTATTATTGTCATACTGTATATTAAAATTTAAAATCATTGTTTTTTTTTCATTAAAATCTTTGTTACTTTTAACTTCTCTTTGAAGCGTGTTATTAGTTTATTTTGTTGTATAATTATGCTGTGTTGATTCAATATTTTTTGTTGTAGGTATATTTTAAGCTTTAGGGCGCCTTCAAATTAGGGCGTTAGCAGCGCGGCAGTCGCGCGGCTGCAGTACATTTTTATAAGAACAGCCGTAACAACTGGTTGATAATTGTTTATAGTCGCGCGACTGCCGCGCTGCTAACGCCCTAATTTGAAGGCGCCCTTATGCCTCTATGTTTTATTATGATTGTTGTTTGTTGTTCCAAATAAAGTAAAATAAATAACTTGTTCACACTTTGCCAAAACAGAACACGCTTGACCATTTTTTATGAACGCCATCAATCGCGCGAATTCCATTTCACGAAATTCAAATTTCTACAAAACGGCTTTCGAAGACGCATTCCGAACATACATCTATCCCTTTTCATCGTGTGTTATAGACGTGTGTTTCTGTCCTTGTCGCTCAGTCTATTTCCGGTAGTTCCTGCAACGTCCGCATTTAACGTCGCGGACTTAAAAAGTGGGTAGTATTCGGAAATCTGCTCCGCGGATGGCCGGAAATGATTTCTGTCCGTTGGGGGACGGGATGGATTTAGGTGGACAGACGTGACAATCGTGGGCAGATTAAAAAAAATATTCGCTACTTGTAGGGGAGCATAGGGGATACAAAAGCTAGTCTAGCTTTTCAATTTTTGGTTTCAGTTTTCAATTTAAATACTATATTTGGTAGAGACCACTGGTGGCCCAGTGGTGGCTGCCCCGACTTACGAACAGTGACTTGTGGGTTCGAACCCCGTCAGGCGCATTACTTTGTGTAATTTATTTCATCACTACTGCTCTCAAAACGGTGAAGGAAAACATCGTGAGGAAACCGGCATGTCTTAGAACCAAAAAATTCGAAGACATGTGACATTTACCAATCCGCACTGGGCCCGCGTGGTAGATTATATAATAGCCCATCTCTCTCCTAGAGAGGAGACCTGAGTCCCTGCAGTGGGAACTTTATAGGCTGATGATGATTTGATTTGAAGTGAGTGAGTTTAA
This sequence comes from Diarsia mendica, assembly GCA_949316265.1. Classification (NCBI taxonomy): domain Eukaryota; kingdom Metazoa; phylum Arthropoda; class Insecta; order Lepidoptera; family Noctuidae; genus Diarsia; species Diarsia mendica. The sequence continues at coordinate 20,657,448 of OX438906.1, read as the reverse complement.
AAACTTATATAACTTTGTTCAAGTTCCATCTACGTAGTTTCAATCATCATTTTCATCATCATCATCATTCTCTTTCCTATCCCAATTCATTTGTTGTCCGTGCAGTATATCTTCTATACTTTTTCTGTTTCGTCATCTCATGAGAATCCTCATTTCTTGCTTTATTACCCTTTATACCATCCATCCACCGTTTACCTCTGCTCTTACCTATACCCATCTACATTCATACCTAAAACTTTCCTCAAGATATTAATTTCCTCATTCCTTTGCATCACCTGTCCATACCACGACATCCAACTACCACACCACACATATAAATATCGACAAGAATTTTGCTCACCCATCCAGAACCGAACCTCACTACACGTAGCTTAACCTACCAACACAAACAAACACGACCCCAGTCCAAAGAAATAAACATTTTTATAACTTAATTTGCTGTCCACCCGCTTCTGTCGCTTTAATATTAATAAATTCTCATTGGCTGGATTCGCTTGCAATTTGCCCTTGCCGTCCAAAAGTAAAACTTATGACGCACCCTTAGTCCTAAATAAGTAGGGGTGGACGAAAAAACGAGGAAAATTCAGTAATATTTCCGTGGACAACACTGGTGGTGAGATATTGAAACCATTGGTTACACTTACTGGACTGTATTCATAGGAAGAATCAAATATATAAAGGTTTAGGACCCGTTTCATTCATAGGAAGAATCAAATATATTAAGGTTTAGGACCCGTTTCTGGGACATGGAACTTTCCATTATTTGAGAAACAAGACCTAGAGAAAGTTGGTAAAAGTATATCTACACTAATATTATAGCGAGGAAAGATTTTATTGTTTGTTTGTACCAAATAAGCTCCGAAAGGACTGAACCAACTTTAACCATTTTTTCACCAATAAAAAGCTCAATTAGCAGGAAGTAACACAAGCTATAATTTTCTCGAACACGTAATCGCAACTTACGCGAGTCTTTGTTTACAAATACTAATTTGATAAAAACCTTTACATTAATCCACTTAAACAACTTACAAATGAACTCTAATCATCTCTTCATTTACACTTACAACAGTGTAGAAGCAAAATAAATCCAGAAATAGAAAGAGGAAATAATTAATGTGTCACTCCCATCCTTTAACAGATAAAATAACATCAAGAAACCACTCGATCCTTCAAAATCAGCCAAGAAAGCTGCGCCTAGGTAGGTCGTATCATACGAGCATTTATCTTATGAATTTATCTAGGTTCATTCCGCCGCGGTGGTTCGCAAAGGCAACCTGAGCCTTCGGTAATACTACACCGCTAGACGCAAGGATATACTATGCGTTTTATGCGGCCTTAGTACATTATTATAATTGCTGTTATGTGGTTATTGAAAATTTCTATCATAAGCATCGCCTTTGGTATTATTATAGCTATTATGTTTTTCATTATCTGGTTTGCATGGTGATTTAAGGATTGTTTTTTCAGGTACATTCTTACTTATATTTTTCTTCTTAGTATTTGTAGCTGTTGATTACTTTTAGGTCGGTTCCGATTGATATTTAGCAGAATATCAGATAGAATTTACATAATCAGGAATCGCCCAGGGCAAGAGTAGAATCTAATCATGTCACGAATGAAGTGGTCACTGGACCTGACTGCCAACCAGTTCTTTAGAGATTAGAGAAAGCAATAACATGTAAGTCTGACAGAGCAAGAATGAGTAAGAAGATTACGGTACACAGCGTACTAGATTATAGTCTCTGCAGTTCCTTGTTTAATTTAATTTAAATTATCTCCATGTCTGGAATTTCAAAGTTTCTGGGTTAACAATCAAGTGTCTTGTTTGAATAGTTAGCAATTGCATCTCGCGGGCTCTCGGCTTGACTGGCGCGTCGTGCAGAGAAACTGTTCATGTAAATTGTCCATGTAACTGTTGTTGTACCAACCACAGCTGTATTATAATAATTTAAGTGTTCTCTGATCTTTGAGTCATTATTTTACCTCATAACCAAAGATTTGTCACATGAATTTAAACTCAGAAGTTGTAAACATCAACGAAACATAAAATATACTTCTAACAATCAAAATAACAATGTCATTACCCGATACGAAACGTAATAAATTACCAGCAGATCATAAGTACAAGCAACTGAGCGCACCCAAAAACAATATGGAGTCTTGTCGCGCGACGGGCGCCCTGTACCGGGATTATTACAGACTTATAATTATTTTTAGCCCCCCGAAAGGGCTTAAGGCAGCTGCGTAGGATTTGTACTAAGACTGGCGTTATTCAATATTATTTTCTTTCGGGAATTTCGTGGGGAAACGTTCCAGGTGAGGCATTATGTGAGATTTGCAGCGTCTGCGAGGATTTCACGATTAGCGGATGATGTAAGCCGAAAGTTTGTGTTAACGTTACGATCGATTTTGATTTTAACCTCAATGGATTAGCCGATATTTATGTGGGATTCAACTGTTTTCATGTCCCACAAGGAAATAAAAACTTATCGCCGGAACAGCCATTATTTTTACGTAAGCTAGTAATCTCTCGCAACAAACTAAACGCTATCCGAATCTATGAAATTCAAACGCGACCGTTATTACACGTACCGCGGGCAATTTTAAAATTCAAAACGCTCCCAGTCACGGACATTCGGATTGTTACCAATATCGCATGCACCGCACTGAATTTAAATTCACATACAATACTCACGACTCGCGTTAGCCACCAGATCATTTCACTTCCCTTTTTGGTCGTGGAGCGCTCGCTACCGAATTAATTCAAACGCTTCATTCGATTCCATCGAGCCACTGTAACTGTGTAATCGCATATCAATCGTTCCATATTCGAACACTCGACCTTTGTGGTCAAGGATTCGAACGTGGGACAACCATTCATTTGTTTCCCGCCGGCGGCCGACCAATCAGCGGCGCGCGCTGCGCAGGTGGCGTGCTGTCACCACGCGGCGTTCCATTTCCCGCAGCGCGTAATCGAATGAATATTACAAACGTCAAAGTGACAGCTATGCAGTTTCACGCCCGATATATGGGTCGAATGCTCTTTTTCGGCGATTTCAAGTATTGTCTACATGCCACCACGTTTCATCGCACCCGTGACACGTGAATAGAAATTCGCGAGGTTTAAAATGTTATCGCGCGAGTCGCGTTAGTGTTGACGCGTCCCGACCTACACCGGAACTGTTTTACAGGGAGCCCATAATGAAAGCACTTAGCGCTAAGCGAAGCAATTATAAGTAATTTGGAGAGCGGTAATGGGCGCGGACAAGCGATGCGCAAAAACGCGCCAAACGTAACGCGCTAAAAGCTCCCTAATTCGATTGCCAACGTATACTTTTTAAAGTTGGAGCTGGTCGACGAAATGCTGTGAAATATTCAATATTCAAAAAGGATGTTCTTTTAAAGAAATAGCGCGACGTAGATATTTTAGGGAGCAGGCTAATTGTGAAGGCTCACCGAAGATTGTAATTAAAACTCGCTCTTGTAACTCAGCGGGAGCGTACGGAAAATTCGCGGAATTCATAGTCATAAAGAAAGTGGGATTGGAGTCGGCTCGCTTCGAATGAAACAGAAATACCGGGGCTCAGGCGACTTTGCGAGCGTCACCTGAACAGCGCTGAGCGTAGCGAGCGCCTTCTTCGGCCCTGGTGATTTATGGCCGCGGATCCGGACCGGTAATGAAATTGCACCCTCTCTCCTCCCTTGCCCCCCTTCTACCCGCGCGCCGGTATCCATTCTAGAAATTACTACGCAACACTGAGTCGTGCACTTACGATTGTCTCGCCTCCCTGATATCCTGGTAGTCTTATGCTAATGTTTACTTTTTGTTCAAATTTCATCAATCAATTTAAGTCGGGGGTTGCAGATCGATCCGCGGAAATGTCAGAGAAAGAACAGAAAGTTTGACTCAATTTGGTTTGGTACACTACACGTCTTCTATGTGGCAGCACACAGCTTTTCCGAGGCTACGAACCCTCTACAAGTAAAAAATGAGAGAGTGGGTGGATCAATCTCATGTCTATCATCAAATGCCAGACACATCGTCCAAAAATATTAATCTCCCTCCTCATCCGAATAAATATAACAAAACCCTATTTCCTACATCCCAACTGAAGCACCATGGACAAAAAAGGTAAAAACGAAAAAAAAACATAATTCCGGGCGCGGGAAATTGCGATTTACGCGGGAAAATGCCATAAAACACATACATAGAGGCATTGTTGGGTAACTTTTAAAAACGGATCACAATGGTTGCATTGAGCGTCACGCAGCCACCGTGGCCGGCCGCCGACGGTTTTCAATTAAAAATTCCCGGCACCAATAAAATTTTCATTGAGGTACAAAGATTTCGTTAGTTACTGGTCGACGGTTGCTGGGAACTGTAACTTAGTTTCGAGTTGCGTTTGTCTTTTGGTTGTTCGTTAGGCAACTATTTTGCTAGAGGACGTTAACTTTTAAAAGATCTTTAAAGTTAAACGAGATGCCAAAAGCGAGCCTGAGCTAGAAGACTGGGCTGCAGCCCAGTCAACTACAAATAATAAAAAATCTGAATAACTGAAGAAACGATCTTGCATTGCAATGATAAATACGTCAGAGCATGAAGAAGAATCAAAGTTGTAATTTAATCAGAAAAAATCAACAGTGCTAAATATAGAGTAGAGGAAGACCAAAGAAACGGTGGATGGACTGCGTGAAGGATGATATGGCTAGAAATAAGGTGACTACTGAGATGATGAGTAATTAAGTGCTAAACATAGACCAAATCAACCTTACTTCTTACAATGTTTTTTTTTTCTCAAAATCGAAGATGTCCTGAGCTCCATCTCTCAAAGCTTAAATAGCTAAGTACTGACCGTTAAGTGCTGAAACAGCCACGCCCGGAGGATGTTGGTGGCTACCTTCGGGAAGATGCCCCGCTTCTTCTGGTTCTTCTTGCCGTTGGTGTCGTCATCCTCCTCGCCCGTGCCTTCGCCCGAGCCGATACTCGCGTTGCTCGCGTCACCTAAGGATAGAGAAGAAGATTTAATATTAGTAATCCCTGTATTGTAACTTTAGAAAAAATAGATTATAATGATTGATTGATGATCATAATCATCCACTGCCCGATTTCACCCGCTGCAGAGTATGGGCCTCTCATTGCTTGTGCTAAGCTCCACGCTCTTGTGCCAGCTTCATCGAGGGTATCTCGCCATGAGCCATAATTCAATAGTTGGTGGAAGATTAGATACCTTTAGTTGACTCTAATTATGAGATGATTCCACCATTATAGTTCACAGTATGTCTCATTATTATCTGACTTCTATTTCGTACTGATTTGGACTGTCTGCGAACCATTTAGAATTTACAATTGGTAAATAAAACAGTTCGTTTTTCGGTATAGGAATCAGGATGCATGAAAATCGTCGTCGTCGTCGTCGTCGTCGTGTGTCGTTTTCGGTTCAGAGGATTTCAGATAGATTTGTTCGCTCCAAAAACAATTTGACACTTATTCTAGCCCTTTACATGTCTAGTTTTGGAATACTAGCAATGATTACACCTTACGAAATGAAGCCGGCAACTGCACCAACAACGTCAGCCAATTTGATGGCATTTTCGATTGGATTACGCAACGAGGCTGCGGCGGTCAAATTGGCTAATGCATCTGGCACCAGTAGCGGGGCTGGGTAATGCGTTATCTACCTGTGCAGTTTCGTGCTAGGTGAAAGGTCGAGCAGAATTGATGGCCCTTTGCTAGCTCCTTTAGTTGAATTAATACATTAATTATTGATTGTGGAATGTAACTCGATAGCTTCTGTCTCTGACTATATCATTATCTATGTAATTTTTTCGTCTTTACGATGATTGTATGTAAATTCTTATTTCTATGAAAATGATGCACAAGAAATAACCGAGATAAACTGTAACGGGTATTGAAAAAAAATATCTCATTACAATACAACCTATTTTAATTGCCATTTTTTAAATTAATGCTCTAGTAATCAACATTACTCATACGAATGCGTTAAACACGTACAAACAAGACAAATTTCACATAATTATAACAACGTGTTAATCGAGTACCAGGCAGTTAGCGAACGCAGGAGATGTCCCGTTTGTACACGAGAGCGTCTTATCAAACTGCGTCTGGCATATTAATTAGAAACGCCAAGTTGTATTTATTTAATCACCTGACATACCGCTGATTCCTATCTCCCTGGTACCTACGGAAAATTAATTCTTACTGTGTTTCTTATATGCATTTTGCGTCATGATCATTGATGATGATAATGATAGCGGATGTTCTAGATGTGAATACTTAAATGAGATGTCTTCATATCAGTCATAATTCTTTATTGACTTGATCAACTTTAAATATCATTTGTTTCAGTAAGATATTTCCCAAGTTTTGTATGTGTCATCATGAACTCTTGTAAACGTTTCCATAAAATATTAAGCTGAAACTCCTAACAGCAAGTTCTTACAGAAATCCACCAGACTTTTATTAAGGGTTAACGGTTGCTTTTCCAACCGAAAGAGATATAGCGTCAGATGCTTTTTTCCTTTGCATAATACATGCGGATAATTTTGGATTCTGTACTACAGCTACCAGGAGAGCAGACCCAGGCAACAGGATAAACAAATTAGCGTGCACTGAGGCGTATCAAATATTCATCGTAGCAGGAACAAATCGAATCAGTAGGTAGCGGGGTGTGAGCGTCTTATTTCCTTACTCCATGTTGCTCTGTACACCGTTAATAATAAAAACCTGAATTCACTGTTCGTACCAATTCTGATTCCCCATTTTCCTTTTTGTAACCTTTTTTTAAACATTGTTTAGTTACAGTTACATCTCTACGTCATTGGCCTAAAATAGTGTTGTGCGCGTATCGTTGTTGCATTTTATCGATAAAAATGAACGTCGTCGAAACGCAACGCGACGGGCAACTGTATCGAGTGTGCGTATCTCATTCGACCGGTGGCATGCACATTGTGATGGTAATAGGGGCAAAGTAATAAAATTACTCTTAGGCCATTACCCGTCGCCCCTCGATGTTGCGTGGCCACCCCAGCGCGATATAGGGTGTAGAAGACACAATAAAACGCTTCCAGTTTGACAAAAACAACGGGATTATTGTCTGTGTAATTGTTTTATACGTGTACCGAGATTTATTTTGTTAAAATTACGTTTTAAAAGTTTGGTTGTTCGTGGTTTTTTATTGGGAAAACTTTATTGTGGGAGAGTTTTATTTTTACCTTTTCCTGATATGTGTGTAAACAATCTGAATTAATATAAAAGTTTGTATGAATTATTCGATTTTTCCTCTATACTCTTTGATAACAAATAAAAATAGTTTTGTTTTAATTACTCATCCTGTATATAAGTTAGAGCGTGCCAAATCAGAGTGCAGTTGCATGATGCAGTGTTGTAATCCCCTAATTCATCTTAACAAACGCACACATACGCGCTTACCCCTAATGTTTCTAATACACCCCCAAATGGACGAGCGCAAACATAAACAGATATGCGTGCGAAAAGTCAAGAGTGCAGCTTTTATCGAGTTAATTTTATCGAATTAAAAATTGTTTTTTAATGTTAGCGCTTTCCCATCACTGTTTTTTATACAAAGATAGTTTCTAAGACTTGTTTATTAATGTGTTTTAGTATTATTACATGGCAAAACTGACAACAGCAAACGGCATTGCGTTTTCCTCTCGAAATCAATATTTTCTTATTCACAAAAGAATGTAATCAGCGAACTCTCTGCCATATCTATGTAAATCGTGCAAATAACTTGTATTCTTCCCCATACTTGCACCAACATACAAATTCATAAGTCCCATCCTAATCAAGCCATCGAGACGAATTCGATCAATAAAAACGGATTGCCCCATCACTTTATGTTTCCCTAGTACTTCAAATGAAAACATAAAATAACTGAGTCGTATATTTTAACTAATTTTGAAAGAAATCGTAAAATAAACGATGTGTTATAAGATTCCTTATTATCCGTTTTATAGATCCACACTTCATATTGGCTATGGATAGGTTTTATGGCATTTTTACATCCATAGCTGAAAGTTATCGTGGTCACTCTAATTTTTATGTGATGATGGACTTTCAAAGGTAATTTTAGTACTTCATAAAAACTTCTTTAGGGATCTATTTTACGGTTATTTCGATAAATAGTTTGTTTATGGTTATGTCTTGAGGAAGCTGAATTTTATTCTTGTTTCTTTATTTATTGTAATTACTTAATTTCTTCTTTTGGGATTTATTACGATACCAACTAACACTTTCTAAATGTCTCATATTTATGAGTGACTTAGTATTTTCCAATAAAAATAAAGATAATTATAGAGCTTACGAGACATATAACAACAGGGCGAGTCATCAACCGAGCAAAAATCTCCATGGCCACTACTGAGAAAATCTTGAAGGAAAATGGGTCAAGTATGGAAGAAGAAGCTGCACCGACATAATTTAAGATAACGACGAAACTGGCTCATTTAAAGAATCCCATAGTCATAGTCATTTATTTCGTAACAAAATACATTGTGTAGAAAAACTTAAAATTATATTAATGGAATAGATAGAATAAAAAAATAAAAAATTAAATTAAAAATAAATTCATGTCAAACAATAATAAAATTACTTAGTTCATACATTGGAATCCGAATAGTATTTGACTGGCCTGTTGGTCTAGTGGTTAGTGACCCTAACTGCTATGCCGGAGGTCGTGGGTTCGATTCCCACCCAGGACAAATGTTTGTGTGATGAGCACGATCATTAATTGTTCTGTGTCTGGGTGTAATTTATCTATAATATGTATGTATTTAGAAATATATAAGTATGTTTATCAGTTGTCTAGTACCCATAACACAAGCTCTGCTTAGCTTGGGACTAGATGGCGTTGTGTGATAGTTGTGGAATATTATTATTATATTATATTTATAGACAAAGTTCCTGCCTGTAGGTAAAAACATTTGATACACCGTAACTACGCCACCATATCGGGCGTAACAAGTGAAACTGCTCATTAGGGCTAATCCTCATGGTGTGGTGTTTGCTCCCATGGCGTTTGTAAGCCGATTGGCGCAACCCGACACCGAATCCGCGACCCTCGGGCTGGGGCACGCGCCACTGCGGTTTGGGGCCTTTGTGTTATGATAAAAGGAAAGAGAGATGTGTTCTGGCCTAGGTATGGAAGATTTTTTTTGTAGGCTTAAGTCTGACCCGCGGTTATGTGGTCGGCAGTTTTTATACTTGGTAAAGCAAGCTATGGTGGAGATGATAGGATTCTTAATGCGAGAAAATTTTATAGAGTCAAATAAGCATCAGGCAATTGGAATTATGTAAACTAGTCCGCAAATATCCGGATTCTTACAGCACACGGGGAGACGTACAAACTAATTATTCGTTGCGACATAAAAATAGACTAAATTTGCCACCTTCCCGTCTTAAACTACACCAATCTAGTCCATATTCCATGTCCATAAAAATATATAATAAATTACCAGAAAACATAAAGCAACAAAAGAAAACCAATATATTTGTAAATAAATTAAAGCAATACTTAATTAATAAAAGCTACTATACAATACACGAATATTTAACAGATAAATCCGATAATAATACATAATTAAAACGTTTAACTAGGTAAGTACTAATAAAATTAAAACAAAATTTTTGAAACCAAGTAGATAAACAAATAAGTAATTTAATAATAACTAACTTAATAATTAAAGAATAGATAGACTGCTATAATATTAATAGAATAAGTAAATAAATATAGATATATAGATTATTAGATATAAGATAGGTATAGAAATAATACCAACTTTAATATTAAATAAAAGAAGCAAAGCGCTCTTCCTCTCTCTAATTATTTTCTAATTATTTTAATTATTTTATATAGAAAATTGCTGTGCCCGACAGGGTCCATAATTGTGTCTAAAATTATTTTATACCACCTGTAAAAATGTACATTATGGATTGCAATAAACGATTTGAATTTGAATTCAATTAATCCTTGTGGTTTTCAATACATGGCAAAGTATAAATGTAGATAAGAGAAGAGGAAGACCAAACGATGGATGGACTGTGTGAAGGATGATATGGTTAGAAAGGAGGTGACCGCTCAGATGATGATGAATAGAGAAGAACGGAAGAAGAAGATATGCAAATTGGGATAAGGGCAGGAGATTGATGAGATGAGATAGATGTTACAGGGGCAGTTTAAATTCCTGCTGATATAATAAATATTTGGGAAGATGTGGTAGGTACAATATTAGCTTTAGCTTGATGGACAATTACAAAGTATCTGTAACTGGTTTTACTTTGTCTTGAGTTGGAGTTTAAATAATATTGGCAAATAATTTTCGTAGCATGGTCAAACAGAATCATAGGAAGAGGCTTTTTTACGCACCTTACCAAAGTTACTCAATTCTTATCTGGGAGTCCGTATTAGACACAACTAAGATTTTTAATGCAGAAAAACATGTTGATAATAATCTTAGGATAAATAGCAACATGTCTTTCGCCTACGACTCTTAAATAACGGGTTTTTCTCAACTAAACCGACCTAAAAGTTGCGTGGGATGACAGTTTATTTATATTTTTTACCTTTATTTTTCTTATTTCCGTTGTGCGGTCAGAACTGGTTTGAGAAGAAATGTTTATTTGAAGATTAATATTGGCTTAAGTTTATCCTGGTTTAATGCTTGCTGTGTGGTTGATGTTATATTACGGTTGCTAAAGATTTCATGTTGATTTTATGTTATGTTAACATACAATTATTATTTTTGTAAGTATGGCGAAAAGTAGCTGTTGTGAAAAGTGCTTTGTGGATTTCAGTCGTTATAATTATTATGTTATTTTCATGATTTCAAAATAATTTCATTCTAAAATGAAGCTGTAAAACTTCTAAAGGGCTTTGTAAAATTTCAGGAAAACTCTTATCTAATAATTTTCAGAATATCATTTTACGTCGATATGTTAAATAGAGATCATAACTGTAAAGAAAAACTGAAATCTATCTTTTATGCTACTTTTGTACCTCAGAATGGAAAACTTCTCCACTAAAAAAAAGCGAAAAATCATGGAAAATATGTCAAAAACTGGTCTATTACGCTCCTGATGTGAGTACATCATTAGACAAGCACAAAGCGACCTCAAGTTCTGTCGGTGACACTCCTAGGAGATTTATCGAGTTACCGACATTAGTGCAGGGCGCAAATGAGTGTAGGGACTATCGAGTTGCGCCAATCAAATGGAAGCACGCGCTACCTAGTGATGGGACGCGTGGGAAATATCGATATTTATATTTTTTTTTTATCTGGACAAGACAACTGAACTGAGTTATGGGGAGAGGCTTTTGCTAAACAGTATGATGAATGATGCAGGCTAATAGTAGTAGTACGTTTTCTTTGGCTTTTGAATATTGGAGCGACTACTAAGAGAATTAAGTAAGCACTTAGTACCTCATTTTATGAACTGTTATTTAAGTTTTTATGAAGAATAAACCCTAAAGTCAAAGCTTTACTCCAAGGTAGATGTAGGCAAAGTTCAGTATAACGTTAAGTATTGTATCCAATAATAAACATAGTAGGTATACTTTCATTGTGGTAAAAAATCAAATATCCCACTTTACAAATTCCTGACTTAATTTTGTTTCATGAAAAATAAAACAGTTTAAAAAAACATCGACAACAAAATCATCGACAATTCCAACACTAGAGGGCGACAACCGCGGTGTCGTAATACGTTCAGCGATTTGATGGATTGGCTTCTTTGCAGTCCCTCCTATTTGCAAACACCCTTATCTGAGCCTCGAGGGGGGAGAGGGAGGCCTGGGGCTAATTAAAATTGGCACTCAGTTATCCATGCACTTTCACCACACCCTATTTTGTACACAACAAGGTTGATTGTCCTGTAAATCAAGTGTTTGAGTAAGGTGGTAGTCATTGCATCAGAATCGGATGGATGTGGGAATGCAATATTTGAAATTGGAATTTATTTTAATAAGATTGATTAGAAGATTTTGCGTGACGGTTTGTAATGCTCTCTGATTGGTTGATTTGTTCTTACTGGAATGTTCATGGGTGACTATTTTGAAGCGAAACAATGGGGTTGTTTCCTGGAAACTTCGCCGCGAGATGGCGCTGGTGTTTGGCTACACATGTCAATTTTTTTGAAATAAACGTTTGCATCGTGTGGACGATTTTTTAAGTATTTGCGCGGGTTTTTTAACTCAATTTGTCGCTGCATTATGTATGCTACCTGGCGTATCACCCAGTTGAAGGAGGAATTGAAAAAACGAGGAGCAACGCAACAAGTAAAGAAAGCGGAGCTTGTCGAAAGCTACAATAGATTTAACATTTTATTGACTTTTAGCTGTTTTCTGGGCAATATTATGGTTCTACAAGTTGTAAAATAAACTTTACTCACTAACTTTTTGCTTTTTAATGATCTAATACTAAACAAACTAAGGTAATACATCATTTGTTAAAATGTTACAAAATGTGTAGTTATTTGAAAAGTACCAATTCTTCTATGTTCATGTCTGGAATAAGATCAAAGCTGGTGGATGGCAGTGGTTCGTTTGATATTATAGGGCTTGATAATAAGCAACGCCTTGCATTTCTCTGTTGCAATCGCTCAGTTCGAGCTGAGGTGACACTCTGTGATTCATTCCAACAAAATATAGAGGGCACAGCAGATTTCTTCAAAATTTTGCGTTGGAGTGGAAAGCCTGAAACAATATTGGGTAATGTTAATAATTGGCATATATCAGTGCGGCTTAAATCCCCCTTGACCGAACGTTGACTTGAAGTGGGAGAAACCGAGTCAACGTTCGACCCTTGTTTCTCCCACACATTCAAATTATTAATAAAAGTCAGAATTAATAATAGGTATCGAACTAACCTGTCGCCTTAGAAGTGGTCTCGTAGTCTGTTTCGTTGAAATGTTTCCCACGTAACCTCGAAAAATTACCTACTTAATTGTTTTGATTTTTTTTTAGTTTCAGTGCCTTTTCCCACTTCCTCTTCATGCGCAAATTTCTTGGAAATCTGACAACGCCTATTTCTTTGCATCCAAACGCTACACAACGACCCATAATATTGAAAAAAGTCACAAAATATTAAGATATTGTTCAATTTCTATGGAGTTAGACAGTTTGTTTGTAGCCAACGTACAGCGCCCTCTACGTGGAACTATTTGACAGTTTTCTTCCCCATTGAACGGAGCTAAAGGAGTCAAGTTTTTGAAATTGCTTGATTTTTGTCATGCTTTGAATGTGTTGACAGTTGATGAAAGGGTTGATCGTTGAAAAAGGTTAGGTGTCTAAAATCTTTATAATGAACAAGCTATTTAGACGGCTAGCTTCTGCCAGTGACTTTGTCTTTGTCGATGAAACGTATTCTGAGGCACTCAATAAAAGTGTCGCCTTTCGATACTGAAATAACTAGAACATGGAATAACACTACATAAAAACGTTAAAAAAATATGTAATCAAAATAACGGAAAATATAAGTAAATCTATGTACGTAGGCCTACTTAGAACAAGAAACAGAAAGAATATATGGATAGGAAAAACTAATCCAAAAAAAACTTAAAGCTCTAATAATAAACTCCATAGAAATCCACTAACTCAAGAACTGACGACATCCCTAAAACAGCTCTGTACTCAACCCAACCCTCAAATGCGATGGCGTTTGAAAACGCAACGCACGCTTAATTACAACGAAACGAAACGCGACGCGACGCGAAACGCACCGTGTCAGCTCTACGCTTGATGACTACGCTGTCTTATTGTGCTGTTTAATCAGCTTCGTTATTTATTCTACGTGGTATATTGAGCTGATGGCTTTCGGGAATATGATGACGAGATTTTTGCGTAGTTAGGTAGTATATTATTTATTTAAACTTCACGTACAAGAGTTACTTACTCAGGCAGGCGGATCATTTTCTAGTCGTATACTTTTATAATAAAAGTTGACGAATAGAAAATGATCCGCTTATTACAATAATTCTAATAAGCGATTTTTATTATATTTGTTATACATTTACAATGGTAGGTACAGGGTTTCATCGTATCTTCATAAAATCAAGAATTTCTTATAAAATACTTGTGGTATTTTTAAGTTTTGAAAACTAAAAATTGTAACATGTAAAAAGACGATTTCAGGAAAAAAAGAAATCGAGCAGACGCAACATTTTATGAAGCTTTAAAATTTTTAACGATTTGATGACAGTCGCGATCTCTTTGCTTCCACACTCATTATTGCGTTAGGTATATTAAAAGTGTCGAAAACTCCAATAATAAAAGCGATACTTTCACTCTGAAAGTTGAGTAAAGTGCTGAAGTGCAAACGATTATCAAAATATATTTAAAACGGATTATTAAAAAATGAGTGTCGGTATGCATCGTTACGTATTATTTTAATGAAATTTCGTATAAAAACATCGCATTTACAAGAATACCAATAAACGTAAAAAGCTTTAAAACGTCAAAATATTACGCATAAAAGCGCTCATATACGATAACAGACGTACAAAAAAAATGTTTTTACGATTCAAAGTTAACCCTTACAATGGCGCGGATCACGTCTCCGCGATTACGCAGCATTGAAAATTAGTTTATTAACTCAAATTGACGATTCCGCCCGGAACGGCCAATTAAGAGGGAATAACACTTGGAATTATCCTCCTGATAGCCAAGTTATGGGGTGCCTTTATGGTCCATTAAGTGCGCCGTAACTCCGGAGACGATTCACGAATATTTTGTACACACTAAATGTTTGAATTTACAACGATTCGCATCTAGCGTTTACGGTATTACCGCCGCTTGTCTAGTTGTAAAACTCAGCGCAGCGTTTTGTGGGTTACAAGTTGTTCTGAGTTAACGACTCGGTTATATTACGGTTATTATATTATGACGTTTAAACGAATGAGGTTTACTATCACATCAAACATAGATTAGCTTAATTAAACATTCTGATAACTTGATAAAAGTTACAAACAAATTGATGTGGTCAGTTGATGAGTTTAAGTTAATAATCTTGGTGGTGTTACCCCCAGTTATAACCGCACGTATTAAAGGATTAGCGCAGTAAACAGCGACGTGTCGGTCGGGTGCGGTGGCCCTACGGTCGGCTCCCCAAAACGCGTAACGGCCGTTCATTCGCGCATTGATTTCAATTTGAATTTTAATTGCGGAATATTATACAAAATTACATTGCTTAATATTCACCCCGGGGCGGCGATTTTTGCATATTTTTAACCCTGTGTAGAGTCGCTTTGGTGCGGGTGGGTGCTGATAAAAATCGCATATATTAACTAAGAGAGGGCCGGATTTTGAGCGCAGATAGTCGGGCGGTTTTCATTAAAGCCGATACGAGCGAGATAGGTGTCGTATTTTATTGCTTATCCTCAACTCGGTCCGTTCTGTAACGTCTTAAAATTCTACTTAAAAGATTGTGCTTTTGAGATTTTCGTGACATATTTATGTTACTTCCGACGGTTCTCTTGATTTGGCGTATTTTTGCAGAAGATTATCTTTATCTGCCGTCTATCAAATTTATTCGTTTGAACTTATAAAGTCCCAACTTCGCAATCAAAATATCTGTTCATTTGATACTTCGTAGATTTATGTGAACATAGAACAATATCAAGCTTACGAATCTAATCTAGAAAGTACAGAAAAGCTATCAATTAAAGTCACAATCACCATAACAGAGCTATAACGTTCAATTTTCCAGTCGCGTGACTTTTAATCAAGTGCGCGACAAGTCGCAACGTTTGACGACAAAATATGCATTGGGTTTTTAAGTCAGATCAGTGCATGCCTAAACAGGGTTAAACGTATAAGGGGGTTGATCGCGTTTGACGTGGCATAATGCGATTTTGATTTGCGACTTTATTAATATGCTAATAAATTGAGTTTATGTTTTGTGAAACAGATGTGCTCCTTGAATGATTTGATTTGAGTATAACGATGTGTGATGCCATTATTAATGAAGACAGGAGATTTTAAGTGTTTCTGGTATTTTTTGTCGTTTTTTAGTGATTCAACATAATATGTTTGCTGCTGCTGATTGAAAGGAAGTCACAACCGAGATCACGACTTACAATGAAGAATGGAAGAATTACTGCACATACCTCAAATAAATTGAGCCAGGGCAAGAAAATGACGACGATAACGCAGTAATTCTAGCTATAATATTATCTACTACTAACTCATTCATTTTATGAACTTTAGACTTCTTCCTGTGGATACTGACTTGAAAAATAAAAAGAATGCAACTTATTTAGGTACACTCATACTCATGACAAATAAAACATTATCAGCATCAGATTTCAAACTGCAACAAGAAATGCCATTCCATGATCCCCGTAACCGCATTAAGGCGCGTCCCCGAGCAAAACGTAGCTCTAGCCGTTTTTTATGCAGTTTTCTGGAGCTTATAACTCTTAAAAAAAAAGATATATCAACCAACAAAAAATACATTAAATTTCTACATACTCTTACCTTCAAAATGGTACGTTTTCTTTTTTTCTTTTTTAAGTAAAATATTTAATTAATCCCCTCACAACGAAACCACAGAAATGAGAAATAATTATTGAAAACATGCTACTTCTCCAAAACTAACAATTGTTTTTATTTTGTTTTTACACTAATGGATAAGCAATTTCATAATGAACATTATGGTACGATTTTTTTTTTGAAAAACCCAAAATTTGATTTTATAAAGATTTTTATGCAAAATTCTGAGCGTATTCGCAACCGTATCTATTGACATTCAGTATGCCGCCAGGCCTCGAAGGGGGAACCCGTGTCGCTCGTCACCGCGCCGCGTCGGCTCATGCGCTCGCTCGCTTACGTCACATTATCAACAGATCTAAGAAGTAATTTCAAGTAATAGATATGGCATTCAATGAAATATTTTTTTATGAAATATTTATTGGTGCGTCCAAATACTTTTGGTCATTATGAATTCAGTTATGTATACTCACGTCGATAAATAGGTAGGTACTTTCAACTTTTACTGTGATACAAAATAATATTGGCACGATTACGAAAATGAGCTCAAAATTAAAATCCAAGATGGCGGCTAGGAAAATTTTAGGTTTTTCCGTCATGGGTGTCGTTTTCATGGTTTTTGGGGTCGCTGATTACGAAAACGAGGTCAAAATGAAAATCCAAGATGGCGCCGACGAAAAATTTTGGTTTTTCCGTCATGGGTGTCGTTTTCATGGTTTTTATGGTCGCTGATTACGAAAATGAGGTCAAAATGAAAATCCAAGATGGCGCCGACGAAGATTTTTGGTTTTTCCGTCATGGGTGTCGTTTTCATGGTTTTTGGGGTCGCTGATTACGAAAATGAGGTCAAAATGAAAATCCAAGATGGCGGTAAAGATTTTTTAGGTTTTTTCGTCATGGGTGTCGTTTTCATGGTTTTTGGGATCGCTGATTACGAAAATGAGATCAAAATGAAAATCCAAGATGGCGCCGACGAAAATTTTTGGATTGTCCGTCATGGGTGTCGTTTTCATGGTTTTTGGGGTCACTGATTACGAAAATGAGGTCAAAATGAAAATCCAAGATGGCGCCGACGAAAATTTTTGGATTTTCCGTCATGGGTGTCGTTTTCATGGTTTTTGGGGTCGCTGATTACGAAAATGAGGTCAAAATGAAAATCCAAGATGGCGCCGACGAAAATTTTTGGTTTTTCCGTCATGGGTGTCGTTTTCATGGTTTTTCGGGTCGCTGATTACGAAAAGAGGTCAAAATGAAAACCCTAGGTGGCGGTCAGGAAAATGTTTGGTTTTTCTTTCACGGGTGTCGTTTTCATGGTTTTTGAGGTCAAAATGAAAATCCAAGATGGCGGCCAGATAAATTTTTGATTTTTCCGTTATGGCTGTCGTTTTATATATATATATATAGTCGAAAAACCAAAGTTTTCGTCGGCGCCATCTTGGATTTTGATTTTGAGCTTATTTTCGTAATCAGCGACCCCAAAAACTATGAAAACGACACCCATGACGGAAAAACCAAAAATTTTCGTCGGCGCCATCTTTGATTTTTATTTTGACCTCATTTTCGTAATCAGCGACCCCAAAAACCATGGAAACTACACCCATGACGTAAAAACCAAAAATTTTCGTCGGCGCCATCTTGGATTTTCATTTTGACCTCATTTTCGTAATCGTAATATTTGTATCACTGTAAAAGTTGAAAGTACCTACCTATTTATCGACGTGAGTATAGTAACTGAATTCATAATAACATTTCATAAAAAAATATTTCTTTGAATGCCATATCTATTACTTCTTAGATCTGTGAATTTTACTTGTATTCGTATGAAGTTCGCCAGGTGGCGCAAGTAATAGTTTACGAAGTATTGTAGAGGTGGGGTGCGGCAAAGAGGGAGCAAATGCTCAAGGTTATTTGCTCAGGGTACCACCTTAATACGCGAAACATTTAAGAGCCACCCGACGTTACACCCAAACTGACATTTAGCAAATTGCAATAAAAAATTAAAACAAACCAAGATGTTTATCTACAAACTTACGAATACCTCAAGAGAAGGCTAATTGCGAAGACTCATCCCGCAATTGATATTTTTTAACAAAAAGTAATGCTTATAATCGTAAGTGCGTATCTTCTCATCAGCGCTGGAACGCAACGCCGTCAACCCTATCAGGATTCCTTGCGTCTTGCTATCAGAGAATTGAGGAGCAAGAACGCCAGAAATGTCTATCGAGTCATCAGATAGCTGTTCCAAAGGAGATATTTACGGAATGTCGTGTTCTCTACATACTTGTAGACGAGTTCCATGATGATCTGTATTTGGATAAGTTATTTTTGTTAGTGACTTCATGTGTGACACATGTTGGGGTATAAGCTTTGTGTTGAAAGTACCTACTACCTACTGTTTTGTTATTTACGACTGCTTTTGATCACCCAAAAACTTGAGTTAGGAATATTTAAATAGTATTTTACACTTCAAAAATGACTTTTAAGTACAATATTTTAAAGTGGAGAGTTGTAAATAATTTCGAGTAATAATTAGAAGTACAAGAAATCATAAAATTATCACTGAACCACCTGCTAATGGGAAAGTTCAATAACAAACTAAAAACACAACTCGATTATGCTAATCCCACAAATATCGATAACGGCTAACATTAAACACATAATTTTATTACATTTAAAACGTCTTTATTTACACAGTGCATTAACTAAAGCTATTTCCAATCAAATCATGGCGACATAAATCTGGTGCGTACGGCCGGACTGACAATAAAAACTGACGTGGCAGCGGGGGGTTAAATGCTCTCAGTAGGTATCCGTTGATTGGCGATTCCAGGGCTGGTGGAGTTAAGTTGAATTTCCTTTTTTATTGTGTTTTTATTGAGTACCTATTCGTTTTATGTGTTTGGGGTACAAGTCTAAGCGAATTTTGATAGAAGATGTATCATTAACTGCTTTTGTACTTTTATGAGGTAATTTTATGTTTTGAGGCGTAGATTTTTTGGATTAGAACGTGGTTTGGGATTCTTGGGAGGAACAGGAAAAAAGGATAACATAACATAAGCGTACATTTGACTCTATTTTGATGTATCATTTGTGAGAAATGAGAAAAAATTAGGTAATATGATTAAAATTAGACTTTAATGTCACATAAAGAATGTATGGAAGAGTAATTCTGGTAAGACCTAGTTTTGTCCTAAGCTCTGTGTAAAATAGGATTTAAATCGAGCTTACACAGTTCGATACCACGGACCAGAAAGCTTTCAGTTTATGTTCTCTTTGCTGACATTTAAACAAACGGACAGAAATACCCAGTTTCTCTGACGTAACCCACAAATCACACGAGCGACTCCCTCAGATATTTCACTTAAGACAACCACTTTCTTGCTCAACATTCTCCTGCTATACCTTTACTTGCCTTATCTATTGTAAATATTAATAGACACGTAACATAAACTGAATATACAACATAAAACTAGTTATTTTAAACGCAACAAAAGGCAAAAGTCGCCTACACGACCGGTCCGAATACTAGGATAGCATATACACGCAACATTTATCCAAGGAGCGCTGTGTGAGGCCGTTCATACACCGTATTTATGAACACCGGGCGTTCATGATCCCCTGGTAACGTAACACCGCCGTGTTGGTGATTAATAAGAAGTTTTTTTTGGTTAACAATGGTTACCGAAGGAAGATCTGTGTTTCTTGGCCTGATGCTCGGATTGTAGAGGATTTAAATTGAGAGTAATGTAGTGTTAAGAATGGCATGTCCTCTAATTAAAAAGATTGTATCAATGAGAAAGAAATGGGCTCATTAATTTTACTTAATAGAGTGCTTAAAGTATTCTAGGAAACATGAAAGAGAATAAACTCCAAAATAATCTAAATACTTCGCTTCTTTTAACACAAAGTCACTGGAGCTTGAATAACCTTCATGCCCTTGGTATCACAACACGTAAATTAATACCTAAAAGAACAAAAAAGGAGTATTTATCAAAAAGCTTGCGGTGTCATCGTCCGGTGCTGATCACTCGATACTCGGTGCGCCGGCGCAGGAAACGATACCATCGCATACGCCGCAAAAATAAAGTGCCTCCAATCAAAGGTGATCTTTAAAAACGTCAAATATAATGTTTTGGTTAGTATCATTAATATTTTTAACGACGACAGATTTCTTGGTAAGGATGTAATTAATGAAATTCTAATAACATTTACAGAATTATAATAATTTGTGGGCGTAGTTAAATTAGGAGATATTAATGACTAATTTCTCCAACATGAAATATCTATCAAATATAGTTCCAAATTTCCAATGGAAGGAAGCAATCATTGACGAAACCAACGAAATACTAAGTTAAACATTACCCTTTCCTTGCAGTCGGGTAACAAGATTCCCACGATGCATCTGCTACCGAATTTCAAAAGTACGCAATCATTATTAAAGAAATCTTTTAAATTCTTTGAACAAACTGCAACAAAGCATAACTTAGAGAATGTCTCCAAAATACTGTTATTCAGTCCCATTTAGACCTTACACGATCTAGAACTAAAGTCAGCCTAGATTTCTGCCTCAGTTCCGTCTAGCCAGTACAGAATGTTAAAGACTAAGCTAATTGTTATTTGAATTTAGACGTGAGGAAAATAACAAGCAATGGCGGCCATCTGAATACTTATGAGGTCGAAGAGATCTCATCCATCTTGTTAATAAGGCACTCGTGTGCATTGTGTTTGAAATTAGGCTTGGTTTTATGTTAACGTTCGTACGAATTCTTATAAAACGTAGGGATATTAAAAAACCAGAATATAGCTCATATGGTGATGGTTTACCTGCATTGTTTGGACTGGCCTGTTGGTCTAGTGGTTAGTGACCCTAACTGCTATGCCGGAGGTCGTGGGTTCGATTCCCACCCAGGACAAATGTTTGTGTGATGAGCACGATCATTTGTTCTGTGTCTGGGTGTAATTTATCTATAATATGTATGTATTTAGAAATATTATAAGTATGTTTATCAGTTGTCTAGTACCCATAACACAAGCTCTGCTTAGCTTGGGACTAGATGGCGTTGTGTGATAGTTGTGGAATATTATTATTATTATATTATTATTAAAATATCGTAGAAAATAGACATATTTTAGACTTAAAGTGTTGCTAGAAGGGTATCACCAAATGCCAGTGTTTGAATTTTTATCGTTGCCAGAGACAGATCTATCCTCACAGTCTTTGTTGAGAAGAGTTGAAACAAGTATGGAAGTAGTTTTCCATAAATATCCCTTTTGGAAGAACTCTACTTAAAATTATCGTCGAAGATGCTCATTGAAGTCGCTTACATAAATGACGTTGAAGTCATTTTAGAAAGTGATTTAACCACTGAAATGGTTACGATTGAAGATTATTTATAAATGTATGATCTTGCAAATATAGAAATGTTCCCGGAACATTTCAATAGCCCGACCAACAGGTATAAAGATACAAAATGATATCGCTAATGTTTGGCCCGTGACACAAGTAGTGACGGGTGCAACTGTCAGCACGCATCACGCATCAAATTGTAATCTACTCGCATTGCACCGTCTAATTGAGGGACGCACCGGCACCGTAAACAGTGCACTTTACGACGTGCCGGCTACTCGCGCGACGGCGCGGTACGCACCGAATAAATCAGACGCAACACAAATATTACTGTCACTCGCCCGCGCGTCATAAACGGCCGAGTCGCTCGCGTCCAAAATAAACTCGTCGCATGCAGTTTTCGCAAATAATCCACGGATTAAGTCGCGATTGATGTGCGTTTTTGGTCGCGCGTCTTGTGGACATAAATAAGCGTATATATTTGTCGTGTAATAAGACGTTGACGTTGGCCAAATAGTAATTGGTCTCAGCTCAAGGGAACATGTTTACTGGGCGAGTTAATTAAGCCGCTCCTATTATTTAGCATCGCGCGTTATACGCGTCCGACCAATAAGCGTTTGTAATGCATTTTATGGGGCCATTTTTTATATGATTGCGGCCTTAACTATGCAGCTTAGCTGTACACATATTAAGGACTAACCCCTTTTGTTTTATGTTATCCTGGTCTTGACATGTCAATTATAGTTTAAATATAACATAATTATTGTTTCTAATAAGAATAAAACTTTTAAGTGTGTGTTTAAATATTCTTTACGTTGGCACTTCGTATCTTAATAATGAACCGAAATAAATCATTATTTCAATTAACATGGCCACATGAATCTTGTAAAGCAATCAAGGAACCTAGGAAGTAATTGTTACAGGTCCAATGTGCAAATACTAAGAACCATTCAGATATAATCATTATATTTGCTCTGTAGTAACATTTATTAAATTACTGAGTATAATACTCGTTTCTGCAAATGCTCTAGCACTAACTACGCTTTGCAATCTGCTATATTAATAGAAATCTTCTAATTTTAAGACATGGATTTTTTTCTTCTACTTGTAGTTAAAATATGATGGAAACTTCAATTGGAGTAGTTTTAGATTTTATTTCATGTCTAGTTACTGCATAGTTGTTTTATTATCCTTAATCGAAGACTGTAGTAGTGTTTGCTTCTAAATATGCCACTACAATAAAAAATAAAGCCATCAAGAACTTGGACGGAAGTATTAAAAATATGTTCGCAGTAAATACATTTTTAACACTATTTTTATTAATGAAAAACAAGAAGGTAAATGTCATGTGGCATCCGCTGCATCCATCTTAGTCGAAAACGCATTCCTTATTCAAAATCTATTCCAAAAAGAATTCAATTTAGACATACCGCATTCAAAAAATGTGCGCTAATTAAATAGAGTGACATTCTCGATTCGAAAACTAAATCAGTTTTTATTTTTAAATCGCCATAAAACTCAAGAACTGACATTTTCGTTACCACTAACACTACACTAGAATTTTAAGTGCTAATCAAAGTCAGGTGACTCCAATGAAAATGTTTGAAATCTGTTAATGAACACTTAAATACTAATTTGTTATCGTCCAATCAGTTATGCCGATCGTCAATTAAAAGATTTTCTGAAGCGTTATGATATTGGCAATGATGTAAATTAAGTTTTCTGCGCCATCAATTAGTTCTAGATTGATCGTAAACAATAATTTAATTGAGAGACGAATCAAGTTGAGAAGACGCTGAATTATTGACGATATAAATGTTTCATAAACCATAAAACCACGATCAAGAATGTCTTCACTATAACTAGCTGAACACGTCAATAACGGTGAATAAATACGTCTAAATGCAGGTTTTAAACGTTTAGTATCGACAAATAGTTGTACAGATGCACCAACTCTTCCCAATTGACTTTAATTTATTTAATTTCAATAGTTCCGATGTTGCTCGTCATTTAATATATGGCGCTGCGATCGCCCGATCGTCCGCTCCCGCCTTTTGTTCTAATTTTATTGAGTGCTAAACGATGCCCGCGCAAATGTCGCGACGCGTCTTTAAAATGTAAATTTATGCGGAACCACTGTGATTTATGTGGCCCCTCTAATGATCTGCAAACTTCTTTGAAATCGTCTCAAACTGACAATGTTCACACTCGCATCTAGATAATCTTGACGTATACTTAAAATGTTATTTATTTAACGTTTGCTAGAAACGATGTTCGCGGAAACTTAGATACTGCCGACTGCTCATCTTTGTTAATACGTTGACCTTAAGCTGGCCTAGTGTAGCATAGAGTGTTAACTACGAAAGAGATCAGCGTATACTGGTCTTGTTTGCAGTGACTTGCGGTTGGCTGTACCTGGTTTTAGGTTAGAAAGTTAATTTTGTAGCTGAAAGTGGCTATCTGTTACCATGTTAGGTTTCAAGTTGACACCAGTAATTTCGGTGTAGTGTCGTGGGAATTATTCCTGTTTATGTACGGATTTCTAGAAAATGTTGCATCATCCGTACGAAATTGGATGGTGATGAAAACAGTACACATAAATAAGTTTTATTTTGAGCTTGATTGCAAAGTGTCTTCATAAAACATGTTTAATTCAAAGTTGGTCGCCTAAATTGCCGTTTTCATTACTTTTTCGTTCATGATCTATCAATATGATTATAACTTTTCTGAAAATGCTCTTGTTTACGACGAATAACTGTGACATATCAATTTAGAAGCAAAACATATTTAGCTAGTTTCCTCATAGCATACCAAGGCGGCATAAACGGTAACAATATGTAAACAATAACATAAACAGGGCGAGTCCACCTGCCTCACCCGAAAGTACTAGGCGCGCATACATATTGAAGAGATGGCGAGCGCGCGCGTTTGCATACCTTGTTCAATTACGAACCCGGAATATGGCATGCATTATAACCGTTGTATTGTAATGCTCTATGGGTAGACCGTCGTCTGTTTCCGCGGTGGAGACGCGACCAAGGAAGATTTGTTTGAATGTAACTTATACATCGCTTGTGAATATTTAGAAGGGGAAAAAGTGGGAAAAAATTTGAAAGGCAATTGGAATGCTTATGTAGGAAAGAGGAACCGTTACTGTAACTGTACTATATGGTAGGTTAAGTACCTATGTGTTTATGAATATGTAAAACAAGTAGGTACCTGGCAGTATGATCAGCTAAGAGCTAAGAGGTTTTTAATTAATGGAATTGTCAGTCATCATTGCACTTGGTGACTTCATTTTTAATTATTCACATGCATTCATAAGTGTCTGGCGTAAATATGTAACTATGTACGTAAATAATAAAACATTAGAATTTGTCGAGGCAGTAATAAAACAAGTTGCAATTATTATTAGGTAATGTAGAATTAAACACAAAATACCATTTCTAAACATTCTATTTATTATAATAATCCTCTAAAAGTACTAGGTAATCATAAATCGTAACGAGATAGCGAGCCATCTCTGAAATTACTTAATGTTGCCAAGTAATAAGCAATAATTTCCTCGCGGGGTAATAGTTTAGCGACAGCGCCATCTATCGGCGAGTAGCGGTACGCGTCGATAAATCGATGGTAAAATAATTATCCCTACTATTGGCTAACTGTGCGGTTGGAAATGCACACCACCTTAGGCGATGTAATTTTGAATAGGAGTAATATGTATGTTAGGTAATTATTTTGTTGTATGTGTGTACATTCAGTTTTATGCGTGTAAGTTGTGTTTTTGATAATAGGTAATGTGTAGTCAGCCATTTATTTGAAACTTGACAGTACTTTAACTATTTCTGGTGTTTATGCAAGTATCTAATTTCCAACTAGAATTTGCCAGGACACCTGTATTTTCTCCTATTGGAGATCATATATCGAACTGACGACAAAATTCTCCAATAAGCGACTCATAGCGCCTAACTGTCTGCTAAATTTGAACGGAATAGGTTCATGATTTTCTGCCCTGCCTGATCAGGATCACCAGCGACGATTAGCACCGATCAATCTATATAAACGACGAATACCTCTCTTTCGCCGTGATAACAAGAAATACCTGTTGAACATGGGCACTGCACTCTGGTACTGGTAGTACCTTCTGCCCGTAGCTACGTCATAAATAATATATCCCATGGCATTCGGTAATAAAGTTATACAAGTGAAAGTTTTTTAATATCTGATATAGATATGAATAGTTCCGAAGATTTACCTCCTTTAACGAAATTAGCGAACTTGGCCTCTTTACAATATTGTTACTGTCCTGGGGGTACAAAACGCTTTGGAATCAGTTTACATTTCTGTAAATTCCTGACTGCTGTGTATGAGGTCCTTGATTCGATTCCTAGGTCGGGCAAAGTGTTATTGGGGTTTTTCGTCACGAATTCCTGAGTAGCAGCCATGGAGTCTGATTTTGTGTCCGGTAGATGGCACTAGGCTCGCCTCCAACTACATGGGACTTCGAGATAACTTGCGAAATGTGGATTTACTGATTGTTACACCTCTGCCTAAGCCTTCGGGATTACAGCTGTGATGTTATGTATCTAAATTTCAACAGATTTAACAATTTCGATGGTTGCATCAATCCAATAAAATTTTGAGTATTCATCACGGTCGCCATCCAGGATAATACAAATGAATCCCTTTAAGTACAACGAGCTAACAATTGAAACGCCAATACCTACAACCGGCTAGTTAAGTCTCTAAGTGACAAAACCCGTTGCGGTTACGTTTGCGACCGCGACATTACGGCTAGTTCTCGTTACCTCTCGTTTTATTGTGCGTTTGTCACTTGGCAACACTTTTTTTTAACCCTAACTACTTAGTTGTTGGGACGTCTGCGGTTTTTTGAGATTGATGCTGAGGGTTTGTTGGGTTCAAATGTGATGAATGGCTGGGTGAAGTTAGATGGTGAAGACTTTTTGAAGTAGGTAGTAGAGCTGACCCATCTTAAATAAAAAAAAAAAAAAAAAGGTTTTAACTATGTTTGTTATAGATGGTTATGAAAAACAAATGACAAACTTTTGTTTATGTATTGTTCTTTTCTCAGTAGCAGCCACGGAGTATGAATTTGTGCCTGGTTGATGGCTAATAGGCTCGTCCTCTATTACATGGGGCTTAGACATAACTGGCGAAATGTAGATGTTCTATTAGGTACACCTCTGCGTAAACCCTTCGGGGATACAGACGTGATGTTATGCTAGGTTGTCCTTTGAGATTAACCTTTTGACCGCCACAGTCAAGTAGGTATAGACGACAAGCCAAAAAGTACCCATCACGCCAAAGTCACGACTACATGACAGACTTTAGGCTTGTCGTCTATACTTCACTCATGACTGTGGCGGTCAAAAGGTTAAGACATTCCCATCGATTTGTCATTGCTTGATAAACTAGCAATGAGTACGTTTAATCAAATGATAGCAGATATCCCACAAGACCAGTTCAAGTCAATGCTGATTATATCTGCAAACGAAGCCTCACAGCATTTTTTAACAAGAATCCTGCCACAACTAGAACCTAATAAAGTACACACATATAATTACAGATACCGACGTGGTAAATCCATAAATACACGGCCCACGTTAGGTATTGATTAAATAGTTACACAGCGGCCACGTTCAGGTAATCTGCGTGATTATTTCAAATCACCGACACATTACATTAAGCGTAATCTCTAGTAATGGCGGCGCGGTGTTGCCAGCCGCCGGCACTCCCCGCCGAATTGTGGGAAAATAACAATCCTAAGACACCGTCCCGAAACCTATCAAAAATATTTAAATATTCATGGAAAATTAATCTACGGCATACATTTGAATTATAAATATACGTGATATTTAAAAATGACAGCGACATGAATCGGATAAACATCGATTTCCCGTGAGAAGATTACATTATTCACACATTAAACAATTATTTACTTAAAATCCTTTAGTATTTTTATCCGAGTTGCGAGCTCCGTGGACAGAATGGATATTGACAGCGAGGCGGGAAAGCGCGAAGGCGGCCATGACACTTTTTTCTTTTTAATTCGAAGTGTCACAGTGGACGGCAGAGTGCGCTTTATGGCAGTGTCAATATTTTATTATTTATTTTTTTAATCCCTATACTCGAATTACTCAGAGAAGATGAGCATAGTAAGCAATTATAAAATCTTTATTTTTATTAAGTATCTGCTTTCAAAAGCGTCGCATTCTTGATTACCCGTTTGGCATGAACCTTAAATTATATTCATATTATTTTTATTTATCCCAGTCTTTATACGGATTACGTCTCGATCGGAGTTACGCGTTTCGACTTTTACAAAAAAATAATATAATAAACATGACCGTAGCGAAAAAGCAATAAGACGCACGTCAGAAATAACTTGAATTACAATTTTAATCTTGTCAAATCCGAGTTTTTATTGTGATCGGGCGGTCCGCGTACGGTGGACATAATTTTCGTTTTCAAAGTTTATTTAATAAGGAGTTCTCGCTATAAGAAATCATATTAAAGTCGACCGCGCAGCCGAGGGTTGGGGACCTCGTATAAATTCGCGATTTTTATATCCAACTCATTATTATTTTTGAACGTTCGAAACGGCCGCTTATGAATAAAAAGTTGACTTTATTTTGATGCAAAAATATTGTTAACGGACAAAAAGTTATCGGTGAGAGTCTGTCGGGCGCGTGTCGCGCACACAGCTCGCGCCCATCGGGCCCGCTGGCCTTTATCGACGATACACAATCATATTATTATAATAAGCAAATACACCGTAGCAGCGTCCGTCACTGTGACAAAACTGCAATAAAAACAATCACATTATCGCCGTAAGGTCTCTCTCGGCGGAATTAAAGATCAGTTAACTCGCTACACGAGATAAAAATGGCTACTGGAGATTTAAAAAATCCTCTCAATCATTCGAGAATATGAGCAGCATTCCTCGCATAGTGTATCTATTATAAAACGCCTGTTTTCCATCATAAACTTTTTTGACGGAACGTTTATTTTAAGTAGATGGGTATTTTATCAAATTACTATAATTTTGGTCAAACAAAACTACGAGCTGTCAGAATTGACGTCGGTAAATCATCAACTTGACCCTTTTTTGTTACCTACTTTAATAATTTCGTTAAGGGCTTTTTAAACGGGCCGCATATTTGGAATAGCTGCCGGTACTTTATGGTCGGGATCATTTGTATTGGAATGTAAATGGGATCGCTTTAAAATTGGATTACAATAAAAATCACGAAATGCCCTGAGAATTATTTGAACTATTCGAACATCTGGACTGTGCGTACGGAATTAAAGCTGACGATAAAAACTTTACTAAAATAAACTCTATTGTATTCGGATAACAATGCGAGCTAATGAGTGCGCATCAATCGTGCCAAGCTGAAGGAAAACAAACATAATTAAATCAAGATAGTAGATATAAAGTGGAAACTATTAGGTGCAGCCGAGTCCGGGGGCCGGGTCTAGCTGCGACTGGCGCAAGTCGCAAGTCGCCGATAGCGCACCAGATATACAACATATCTCATTATTCATATCTCAACAAAGAGGGGCATAAATTACGCGGCCCGAAAATATCTAAATCCTAATCCATTCGCCTCGCCTGTCCCCGACTGAATCCGATTTTAAAATATTTATGAAAAGGCAACAAAAAAGTTGAAAAAAAAAACATGAGTCCAGAGACAGAATTAAAAAAAAAAAAACTATAAGCCCCGAGAGCGAACGTCGGAAAAAAGTTAAAATGATTGTAGGGCATCTCGATGTGGCGTTGTTTTTTTCTGGACGTATCCCCGTTTCATTAGATTCGTTTCAATTCAGTTGGGATTAGTCGGAGAAAGGTCTCTTAAGGATAAAATGCGATGTCCGTTGATTTATAAAGATCCTCTCTTTCGGGCGATGGGACATAATTAATTGTTCTTCGTGATCTATCGCCGTGTTTTTTGTGGAGCAGGTGATCGTAGTGAAACTGAACGGAGTGCTGTGTTGTGAACTGAACGTAGCAGGGTACAGCGGTTAGCGGGTTGTAGTCGCGTGTAGAGACGGGAGTGCCGGGAGTGTCGGGAGGCTGCGAGGGCGAGGCGGTCCACGTGCTCGAGCTCTGCTCGTGACAGCTCCCGAAATTAGTCACGTGGCCGCTAATAGCCCCACGGCGGGGGTGGCGTGCACTCGCCGTTTTTTCCGGCTCTCGTACGGTTGTTTACAACAGTTGGTGGCTATCGATCCGCCGCCCGGATATAGACGTAAATACGGCGTTATTCATCGAATGAAGGCCCGTTTTGTTTGCACACCGCCCCCGGTTTTGTCGTCTCGGCTGTTTTTCATCGATTTTCCACCGGACCGACGTGGCCGGTAACGTACACCGTCGGTGTGTGTGGCAGTGTGGCCCCGCTCCGAGCGAGGGTATTATGTATTATCTCCGAAAAGGTTCTCGATGCGCTTTTACGTGTAATCGGTGGTGGTATCGGCGAGGCCCCATCTCGGTGCGCCCGCAGGCCGGCACAGGCGTGCGTGTGTGCGGCGCGCGCCTGTGTGCGTCCGGCTCTCGGGGCACACTGCTCGATTAGCGCGGCCGGCACCGCCACGCCGCCTGATTGGGCCATCCATCACCGCCGCCGCCCGCGCGCGCGCCCTCCACCCTGCGGCCCTCCGCGGCGCGGAGTGCGCGCCGTCCTCCCGCGACTCTCGACCCTACGCCAGGCTGCCGAGGGTCCAGAGTGCCGCGGCGCCGGCGACCGGCTCCACCGACGCGTTAATGCCGCGACGCGCGCAACAGAGATCGAGGCGTATTTTTAAGACGGATACTTAGTGCGTTACATTATTATACTTTTGTTTTTTTTTGGTCGCGGGCGTGTAACCCACACGGTCCGTGTTTTCATATGGCGGCCGGGTCGACGCACCGCTCCGGTTATGATACCGAATGCCTTTAGATTTTTGATTGAGGTTTTATTTTATTTGGCGCGACGTTCGCCCCGATTACGTTTCTCGTATTCGTTTACCGCTCGGCCAGTTTTTGTTTCGACGAGTTTCATTGTTCGTAACGAGATCGATTTTAACGATAAGCCATCGCTTTTAATGAAGACGTGGGTGTGCTCGTCTGTACTGAATCGCACTTTTAAGATCAAGGCTACCAACCTATCGGCAATCATTGACACTTCCTCACTTGAGTGTGTCGAACCAGAACTTTCTGATCCTAGTTCATTGAACAAGATGAGCGTCAGTTAACGGTTCAGATATGACATAAACATGGCGAATGAGGGAAACTTCATGAGTCGTTTACATAAAGGAAAGTTTATAGGTGTATTAGCATATAATCGCTGCGCGGGCCGGGTCGCAGGTCGGGCTCCAAACAAATTGCATTCTCACGCACCGGACCACCACGACACACGACAACTCTCCAAAAAATTAAGATAAACGTACAAATTCGTACGCAGCGATTAATAGCCGGCGACGAGACACCGCAATCGTCACTTTACAAACGAAAGGCAATTTTTCAATGCTACACAACAAGATATCAACTAAATGGATACTCATTATTAATATTGCCCATTTTACGATGCTTTTACGATGGCACGATGTTCCCTCACTTACTTCCGTAAACTTAGCGGTTATTGAGTTACATATTGTGTGTTACAAGCGACATCGGCTTTACGACTCGATAGACATGAATAGTTTAATAAAAAATATCATCGAATTTAGGAGTGCCAATAAAATGGGACTGGTTGGATCTAAATTGACAGTGGTAGCCATGCCGGGGCGCATGAACGGAAACCGAACCCTTACTATCATAAAGAAAAACAAGTGGGATGTATTAAAACACACAATAACAGTAAATAACACGGTAGTTGAATAGAATCGATGCCGTCCGTATCGGTTCTCGATCGGTACTCATTACAATGTAACGTTTTAACGCTCGTTTAGACGCCACAACGAATCACGGGCTGTTATTTAAATTGCTCAAGAGCCGAGAGTAATTTAACCCGAGAAAAACTGGTTTCGAGTGAAATTCGCGCGCTATCTCATCTCTCGTATCTCTTACGATCGCCATGTTGGCTGGAGAATAGATATACTTGACTTAATAGCGCCATTTGCGAACATAATAAAGTACATAACCGCTTGGTCATTGTACAGCACGTAATGAAGCCACGAGTGCAATTTTCGCGCGAGCATGACCTCGCCGGCCGATGGCTCCGTCGACAACGGCACGGGCGAACTTTAGCGTCGAGCTTTAAAAGGTTCAAGCGAAATGAGCGCCCCGAGACCACTATAGTAATACTAAAATGCATTTCTGCGCACTCGGGCGGCGAGCTTTGAGCTCCTCGAAACGTAGATTGAGATTAAACGACGCACGAGGATATGATGCGAGAGCAGACGCAGCAAGATCTCTTTCAGCGTCTTCGTCTTGAGGCGCTTGCGTCCCTTTGGGCTGAGCAGCTCGCTAACGAACAACGATTCCCGCTCTAATTTGCGGACATGGCGAGCGATCGATCTCATTGGATTTTTGAAAAAGGAACACCGAAGGCACCTTATGAGCCGAGGCACAAATTGAGCAATTTAGTGCTCGCCCGCTCGCGCACGCCTATCGCAAGGCACCCATCTCGCTCGCTGCCTTTTTCATTTTCATATATCCAACGTGAATCCTAAATGAGAATATTAAAAATTAGTTGGTTCATGTTTAGGAGGCCCTGCTTGTAATTATGTGCGCTCTGACTTGACAAATGAGTTCGAAGACCGCCGGAGACAAATCAATACGTTGGACGCACAAAAAATGATGTTCGTCTAATAAGAAATTATAAAGAACCAGAAGGATCCGATAAGAATTTGTTAATGAACTAACAAAAATATTAGGTGCTCGGTAACTTTTGGGAATATAGAAGCATTCATTTCTTTGATTAAAAATGCTTTGACAGATAACTACTCTTCGTTAACTATAAATCAGCCATCTCCAATTTCAATACCTACGGGTGCATCATACATACAGCTGATAGTGAAACATACTACAAAATGATCCAACTAGTTGACAGCGGCTAGCCGGGGAGGGTGCCATTACTTGAAATAAAACAAACAACAGTTCACGGTATCGCGGCACATCCATGCGTCATTATCAGCGCATTGTTTTTGTTACTAATTTAGGTAAAAACACCGTTGGAGCGGGGAACCCTGGCAAGGCATTCCAACGCGCCCCGTCGCCATGGCAACCGACGCCGCGCGCGCTCCCGCCAACCACCGCCCACCAAACAAACAACTAACAACCTTATTTTTTACTACAAAGAGCTCTAATCGCCAACACCACCAAATGAAGTTATAACGTTCTTTTACGACGCTCCACAATCGTCGATACCCAATCATAACAATGAAATTGCGACCTTAATGTCTCTCGGTAAAGTGCCATTCGGAACGCGCGAACGACTTAAGAATAGCGACATAAGGAATTGTTTTATCTCTTTCGCACGTCGTAAAGACGCGGTCGCGCCGTCTCGCTCGCGTGCCGAATCCTTTCTTGCTAAAGACGGAATCGATACACTTGATATTTCTCTTTCTGGCGCACTTTTTGTTCGAATCGTTGCCACTGTTAATCCGTCTTCGACAGCGTTCGTTAGATAAAAATCGTAAAGTGTAACTCACGAATAAATTGAGTGCGATTCTTCGTGCGCCGTTTATTCCGTGTTCATTTTCAGAACATTTCCCTCCGACGAAAATTCTTTTGTGTTTTAAACTGAATGACGGGCGAACGCGCGAAGTACGGTAATTGATATAGTGTAATGGAAACGGGCAATGACGATGACGTGTAAAACAAGAGAGAGATAGACGGACGTCATTCCGTACGAGCAAGCGAGATGGTTATCGCAGTACGCGACTGTTATAACGATGCATGTGCATTATATTGTTACGGTAGTTGTAACTTTAGACCCACATAATAAAGTTTAATTTAGAACATGACAGGAGAAAGGTCCCAGTATTAGCTACTATTCGATAGATGGCGTTGATGTATCGAAGTTGAATTTGGAATTCCATTTGCTGTATCAAAACAACTATGTTGGATCGTTTCTTTTAAAGTAATTTAAATACAAAAATAAAATTAGATAACTGTAATTATGCAATAAAACATATTAATGTTAAAACTACAATATCATAAATATTGATAGATTGCAGTTTTCTGCTAACTTTAACTACGGTAACGTAACCGAAGTCGGCACAAAAACTCTAACAACTAATAAATCTTAGACATTTGTAACTGAACTGTCAAAATTATAATCTCAATTAGGCGCACAGCGGTGCACCGGCTCTTTGCCGGTGGTAAAGTAAAAAATAATTGTCATTACTTTTTCTTTTTTAAATCGTTTGCGATATTTTCTCCGGCGACCTTGCATTGGCGAGATGACACCGAGTATCGAGATCGTACGCACGATAACACATGATCGATGGGCTGTCGCGAGTGCGTGCGCGCCGCAAACATTCGATATTCATCCAAGAACTCGATACAATCGGACACGAGTTTCGTTACACAAAAAAACACTATTCCTAAGCCCTTAGAGTCTACATTAGTGTGCGATTGACAGATGTAAATGTCATTCGATTTTTCGTCGGCTCATTACGGGGAATCGATTTGAACTGTCATCGGGATGTTTGTTCGTTTTTCAAATTATAGAAACGGTGTTTGGATAAATTGTTTGTGATATAAATGCCATCGTAATTTGGTCAAGAATTTTGGGAACATTTTTTATCTGTTTTAAACTATTGAATCGATTATTCGGAACGGTATTGCTTTTATAGCATCTGCATGTGTTTTGAAACATAAAACAATCTTTAGCATGTGTCGAAGTAGCACTATTTATTAAAGTTATGTACTTTCTACTTTATACACCTGTCTATAAATAAATAAAAAATGCCCATAACTTGTTCAGAACATAAAACCGCCGTTAGTGTTAAAACCAGAATAATTCCAACTGCCAAATATGGTATTTATCTGTATCTGGCAATAGGTGAACGTTACTTCCAAAAAACTAGATTAAATTACCCGATAAGTTTTTGTACAATTTTAGTCTGTAACACATCATAAAACTTTGCAATTCAAATATGGAATGGAACTTAGTTTCTTTTTTAATTTTACCTAATTTTTTTTGTTTAAGCCAAAAGATAAGGATCATAGAATCAAGAAATTTGAATGTAGATTCAAGAGAAGTAGAAAAAAAATCGTGAGGAAAAATATCAAGAGGTTATTCTCAAAGCATGCACGTAGCAAAAGTTCATGCGGCCATCAGTCAGGAGTACCCGTGACCTTGCGCCGACTGCTCCGGACACTGGTGATTGACGGCACCACCGCCCGCATGCTATGATCCCCTAGTACTTGTTGTGCTATATCATCGTGTTGTGTTCACGTGTGCTGTGTGCCTGGTATTTGAATTTATTCCTGTTTTGGTTTTAGCTCTGCGTTGTTATTGTTGCCTGGTACTTTTATGGTTATTTTAATTATTTGTTCTTAATGAGTTTTTTCTCGTACTGGTTATTTTCTTCTTCTTGGTTATTCCTTGTACACATTATTTATTTTTGCTTACAGCTACGAAATAATAAAATACCGGGTAAAAGGATTTCGATCTGCGATAAATCATTGATGTTGGTCTCAAGTTGATTCGAATAAACCTTTTAACTGATTGGATGCTCAAATACTGTTCTAAACTTTCACGGTTAATAACAGCTAAACATATACCTAGATACTGTTACTTACGGGAATCTTCCATGATTTTCCATTGTTATGAGCTCCCGATATTTTGACGCTGTTGCAAGCGCCATGATCGCAGGATGAACAGTGTCGAAATATCGGAAACTCGGAATAATGGAAAATCATGGAAGATATCCCGACATGACATGACAGTTTATGTTTGGAGTGAAAGCTTTAATTTTTTTTACAAACGTTGATTCTAGCGGAAATGGCGAGTAACATTTAATTTTATGACAGCAATTTAAATACTTAGTGAAAGACTATATTTGGTATAACATGTAACAACATCGTGAGATATAAATTTCGAATAACTGTGCCACAATTTGGAGAGTCTACTTCAGCTAGGCCTATAAATATCTCTCTCAGCAACTTAAGACCATCATCAGCAAGAGTACCACAGAGGTCCAATACCCGGTTCAGTCCATACCTGGGTACTCACCGGGACTGCCCAGGAATACTGAGGAGTAAACCCGCCGCGCCACGTCGGGAGGGGAAGACCATTCACGACGCGATGGGCACCATTTGCCTGGAAAAAAGAAAGAAAAAATTGTTAGAATTTTATCCAAAAAGGTTGTATGCTAGGTTTGGTGTAGTAGTTTAATTAGTCATTAAAGGCTCTGCCAAGCCAAGTCATTACTACAGATTTATCTACCACAGTGATGATCAGTTACTAAGTGAATTGACTTGGACAGTAATAATACAGATCATTCTCGTTGACATTTCACCTGAATTATTCAAATTAATTTTTTCACCATACATTTAAAAAAAAAGAATAAATGTTAATATGATTTTTGGTAGGTAGGTAGGTATAGTATTATTTTATGTTTTATTCGCTTTAGATCTACTATCTGAAATGTTATTCTTTGCGAGAAATTTCAAAGACACTAATGCCGTCGGAAGGATTATGTGCTTCATTTTAAGCTTTATTATTGAAGCTAAAGTAGATGATTTCAAAGATATTGCTAAGGTTTTCAATAACATAATTAAGATGTTATTATAAAACCTATCAAATAAATCAACACTGAAACCAAATACAACCTCCAAATCATTCATATCCAGAAAACTAACAATACATTCGAACAATAGAAAAAGCATCTAATTGAATAAAAAGTACTTAAAAATTTAGAATCGTCGAGTACCAATGTAAATTAGCTT
Source organism: Diarsia mendica (assembly GCA_949316265.1). Classification (NCBI taxonomy): domain Eukaryota; kingdom Metazoa; phylum Arthropoda; class Insecta; order Lepidoptera; family Noctuidae; genus Diarsia; species Diarsia mendica. The sequence goes on along the minus strand of OX438906.1, from coordinate 20,620,673 downwards.
TTGTTTCTCGAAAGCGAAGGATACGGAGCCAACCAATCTACCGTGAACGAACAGATTAATGAAAAAGAATGTTTTTACTGAAGAAGGGTGTTTTGAAATAGAGAAAAAGGGGCAAATGGATCTGCTTACATTGTCTTTCGTTTTTGGGAAATATACGAGCTGTGTTTAATAGAATATTTAGTAGGGCAAAGATGTCTGACATCAGAATGCTTTATTAAATTGTAAAGTAAGATGAAGAATGTTGCCACAAAATAATATGTCCTATATTTACTCTTACCAAGGAGTATATTACTAAATACTGACTGGGGTGTTGAGATCAGATAGGCAGTCGTTCCAAGTAAAGTACTGGTATTCAGCTACATCTGGCAAGACTGGAAGCCGACCCCAACATACGTATACAAAAATATGTTCTCTAATTATATTGTTTACTTAAGACACAAGATACTTGTTTGCCTATAGTTCAGTATTGTCTTCCTTTATAACGTCATCGCTTTTCGAGTCTGCCTAGCTATCAAAATATTCATCTACCTATTTCTATATATAAGTAGTAATGTTAATTAGTTTTTGAACCCTAGTATTCATTTCAACAAACTTAAATTCTTCTGTGAGTATTTATTTTTTCATATCGAGAATATTTGACACTACGCTAGCTTAGTTCATCATCATCATCATCATCATTTCAGCCGAAAGACGTCCACTGCTGGACATAGGCCTCCCCTAAGTGTCGCCACATTGACCGGTCCCGTGCGTCTCGCATCCAGCGGATCCCCGCAACCTTCACCAGCTTAGTTATCAACACCAAATTGTTATGTTAGTGTTTTATATTTACCTTGTTACCTTATATGTTTATAAGTGCAATAAAGTCGCCATAAACTTTCATTATAATATCTACGTTACTATAATTGGTACGTCTTTCATTTACGCACGATGTGGCCATTAAAGCGTATTTTTTTAGTACCCACACAATTATAAACCGTTTGTACATACTTCTCACCGAAATTTGTTCAAAATTTGTTAGTTTATAATACCAGAAATGACGCGTTTACTTATTTATAAATATTTATTTTATGTTAATATGATTTAACTTGCCATTTGTAAGTTTTTCTTTATTGTAACAACTACAGAGTCTGTTGCCGTCGGAGTAACCATTACAACTCTTACTAATGTCTTTTGTGACACATGTGACATCGCTTTTTCAACCGATTTCGATTCGGAAAAAAAAACCTACATTAAGCTCTTCCCGCCTATCTAATGGATTCCTCCAACTCTCTCAGGACCCCAACGTCATTACGCAAAAAACATACAGAAAAAAAAAACGAAAAAATACTCGACTCAAAAAAACACCTCCTGGGAGAACGAAGGTGTTGCCGCCCCTAGTCTTTTCTTACCCCAAAAATAAGGGGAGGCAATATCATACACCATTAGCAATTTCGCTACTTTTTTAACGGTGTCACAGTGTATATTGTTGTGTTCGGTAATGCAGCGGGTCGCTCCTCACGCCGTTAGTTCCGCCGGGTAATCAACGAACGTGCAATGCTTTTACAAAGAAATGGCATCGCAATACGTTGCTCATTTTACTGTTTAATTGAAAAATAATAAGTTAGACGCGTCGGTGCAGCGGCCATAGCGCGCCACAGCGGGGGTCGATCGATATTTAAAAAGAACGCAACCACCATAATTTTCTCTCGCTTTATGTTCCTTTTTCGAAATTCGTAATTCGAACAAAAGCGCGCGCGGCGCAATGGTGCATGCATGATTGATAGCGGCCCGGTGACGTCACACACACACCGACAACGCTACACTTTTCGAACAAATAAAAAGCCTTGACCTCTGACTCGAAACTGCTCCATCTCTTGCTACCCTGGTACCTTTACAGGCAATTTGCGTTTTCCCAACCCCACGCAAACTGCAAACTTAAACTCAAAAACATAAAGTAGAATTACATCGTCGAAAAAAGAGAAAATTACCCCATCGCAGCTCACGGTACAAGTTAACGCCATAAACAAATACTAAAAATCTTGTAACCGAAATAAGGCGGCACTCTAAATAAGAATTAAAGTAAAATTGCTGAGGTGTGAGTCCCCGGGCGAGGGGGCATTAGCGGGGGATTCGCGACGATATTCATAACGCGAAAAATTGTAATAACCTGGTGAATATCAGCTAGGGCAGAGCCGCAGAGGGTACACACCTCCGTGTATCTCCAAGCATGGAGGGCGCGACCGGGGGATTTGTTAAGGAAATTGCCTAAATATGCCCGTTGCGTATCTCATGTGTGACGACTATAGACTATAGAGTAAAAAAAAAACATAACACTCGTTGAGACCGGATATTCAGCTAAGGAAAGCGTAAATTTAACGACAGAGGAATTAAAAATTGTGTTCACCGACGAGTTTACGCGTCGCTTTATAGTGTAAAATTGTTTTAAACGCGTACTATGTAGATAGTATGTATGAATAAAAATGACAGTAATAACTTTTATGATAAGTCGTTGTTTATGACTTGGATGTCGCACTTCCAATTTTAATTTCAATTTGTAATTACTTTGAATTTGTTCTTTTTATAAAGTGAGTGTATTTCTTGTTCGATGTGGTGTTATTTTGAAGGCCAGTGTCATGATAAAAGCAAGTTCTTTTTTTATCATGTGGTTAGTGACTTCCCTGATACCAGAGTTTTATGCCACCCATGGGGTTCCGACTTGACTTTACATGCCGCGGCCGTAGAGAAATACCTCTCAGGCATGCTGGCGAAGGTTGTAAATAAGAAAGAAAAGAAAAGTTTACCAACTTATTTGAATTAAAAATTATGCATGTGTCAAAAACCACTCAGATTTTATCATGAGGTTCTGAAAGATACCGATAGGAATTTTGGTAAACCTCCACTTAGCTGTCAATTATCATCATCTTCTAAGCCTTTTCCTAACTTTGTTGGGGTCGGCTTCCAGTCTAACCGGATGCAGCTGAACACCAGTATTTTACATGGACCTTAGCGACTGCGTATCTGACCTCCACAACCCAGTTCGTACTGGGTACTAAATATCCGTGGTAAGACTGGTTGTCAGACTTTCAGGCTACTGATTACTTGTAACGACACTCCAAGATGTACAAATGCCAGCCACCAACGACATAACGTGCTTTACAATTTCAATTATTATTTACGTACAAAACATTACGCAGTACATAAACCTGTATTCAAAACTGATTATTAAAAAGCAATTAAAGTAAAATATAAGAGTAAATAACAATGGTCTGCTTCAAGTTAAAACACGGTAATTACTGTTCATAATTCTTACTTTTTTTCATCGAATTAAAACAATTGGTGCGTCGAAAATGTTTTGATTTCTATCATTCTTTGGTGCTGTGGTTCTCAAAGGGGCGGTCAGATGTGAGATAGCTTACTTGAGTGGACTTGAGTATGTTAAAATTGGACAGTAAGTTTTTTTAACGAATAAGGATAAAATGCCACGAGGGCTGGTTTGAAACAGCACAAAAAAAGAGCTCTTGGAAGGAACCTTTGCCCAGCAGTGGGACAGTGCAGGTTAAATAAAAAGATAAAATGTAAGATATCCTCTTTCTTGGAGCCCAGACACAGCCAGGAGGCATTGCATCAGACCTCGTAGAAGATGGCGGGAGGATTTGGATAAAACCAGAAACCAGTGGTCAACCTTAGACCTGGATATAAACAACAGATAGTCATGGTAGAAGCCTGTGACCAGCAATGGGATGACGCGGGTTATCAGTATATTAATGTAACACGCGATCAACAAAAACTACTGAACGGATTCGGATAGAATTTAGCACAAAAATAGTTTATAACCCGGATATGATTTATTCCGGTAGTACCACTGCACGAGGAAGACGATAGCACTAGTATAAAATAAGCGTTAATAAAAAGATAGATATGGGACAATTCTCTCTAAATGGCCATCTCAAAAATCGCCTTTAAAAAACTTTGAGAGCCACAGAACTCGCACATTATAATAACAGTGATTGTACGAATCAAACGTTTAAATCTTCACAAAGGGGCATAATTTATATGGACTACAATTAATATCAGCCAATAACAACTATTCATTAACGTTTTAACTATACACCTCGCTCTTGCCGTTTTTGGTCGAATTGAGGTTTTTATAATTGTTCCTTTTTATTTTTATTTTTATTGTTGAAATGTTGAGATACTGTGTTATTTTGTTGATGCTAGCTAGATTGTTCAAATTGGGTTTATTTAAATATGGCCGGAGCGTTTAATTCCTCTTTTGCTTGTGAATTTTTAAGTAATTTATTATCAATCCTTTCTTGGTTCTTGTTGCTAACAAGATTCTTTTTGTATAGTATTGTTTAACGGGTCGGTGTCCGTAAAGCGTGTATTTTGCGTAGAGAAGATTCTTTTAATTTTTTTCTAAATTATAGTCTCAAGAAAATCTTTAATACCTTACCTCCTAGATTTCAACGAGGCGACAAAAAACAACAAAACAGACTAAACCACACATCTGCCTACCCCAACCGGTCTCGTAGCACTTGCCGATACCTGTACCAGAGACACAAAGGCGCAGAAGATGTCCCTTCTCACGATAAATCACTCGGTTTTTCTGTTCGCTGCCTCTGCGTGTTTTATGCTCGCCTGGTATAGCACCAGCTGTCAGGGGGTTTCTTCAAAGCTTTTATTTTATACGTTTTTGATATATTTAAAAGTTTTTACAAACTGCGAATCAAATAAAAACTTTGTTTTTTTGTTTAAAGTTGGACTTTGCAGGTGGTGTTTTGTAGATTCTGCCTACCCCTATCGTAAAAAGCGTTGGTAGGTATATATGCTGTGTTGGTTACATATAAAATATTCAGTCCAAGCAAGGACCAAAGTTTATTTTCACACCACCTGCTCGAAAATGTCAAATTATATGTCAAGCAACCTTAACCTAAAGTGAGTCATTAGTGGCCGGGGGAACAGCCGGTCAATAATGTTGTACTGGATTTCATTATGACCCGCTGGTCAATAATGTGATTTGAATTTGGAATCTCACATGCTCAGCTAAATTGGCAGTATAGTACCTACTATAGCGCGCGCGGAACTAGTTGGCCGCGCCTTAGGCATGTTTTTGTTTTTACGTGTTTGTTTATTTGTATTCTTTTCAATAAATTGAACAATTATTGTTCACGATATCTCGAGATTGGTCATCACTGTCTAATTATAGTCTCCTGTGCATTGCGAGCTGTAGGCAACCCACCCCCTCACCTTTGTCGCCACCTAAGGCGCGGCCAACTAGATCCGCGCACACTTTAACAAACACCCTTTGGTGCCAGAAAGAGGAAAGCTATTCTCGATACCCTTACTACGCGTGGATGATATTCTCGATTTCCTACAAAATCATAACGACTGCTTCTTCATATCGTTGCCATGTTTTCGAAGACATAATATTGTAAGAATAATTAGATAACTACGAACCATTTTTTAAAAAGAATGGAATAACATTAAATAATAACAAATACCGTACCGCGCCGTAATACCGTAATAGTAATTGGCTGTAACATTAGTTAATTTATTTTAAGTAAACTGCGCTAAGATAATATTGCTGTGGATTTTGTGAATAAATAAATAAATAATAAAACCTATCTATACTACAGTCGATTTATCACATTTTATCAAAAATACTATAATTTCACGAGCGTCTCCAATGACGTTCTAAATTCAAAATGCATACAGCCAATCATCCAAAACCATTCTACCATTTCTTTCTTATGATTATTTCTATTTCATTATTTCTTAGATGTTATTCTTACTGTTTGTTTATTTAATAAATACTTTGTTTTTCGTACTACCATGGCTATTATTTTCTCACAGTAGGTGTAAAAAGTAGAGTATCCTCCTCTGGGCTAAAGGTGTCTTTGCCTTGGGCTAGCTTGAATCCCTCGCTGCATTCAGGATTCTTGTATTAACTCCCTCGCTTCGCTCGTGAGTTAAACTCTTAACTCCCTCCCTGCGCTCGGGAGTTAAATCCCGAATCCTTCATTGCGCTCGAGATTCAATATGACGCCCGTGACATAAGACACAACTTTAGCCCCTTGGTGCATAATCTACTATTATTTATAAAAGCAAACCGAAACTTATTACAGGGTTTTAACAAGGCTTACATACTCAACTATGATTTATTTGCTACATTTTCCACAGATTATTTTAAATAATATCAAATAAATAAAATAGAATAATTCGACAACCTTACAGAACCAAAGTACCAAAAGACCAAAAAACTACAGTAGAACCAATAGTCCACCAGTCCCTTTAAAGCTTAAAATCAAACTATATCCAACAGCTTCTTAAACCCAGCCAAGCTAATACATCTATAGCTTACCCGCTCTAGGACCTCAACAATGGGCCACCACGACCTCACATAAACCAATTTCCTTAATGGACGCAGATAGTATCGGAGTAACTGCCTTTGAGCGCGACTGATCGCCCCTTGCATGTAGGAAGTGTTCGCTTGTGAGTTAGAACTGAGCTTCGAAATTGGTGGTCAGGTTTTGATGTATGTTTAGGCTTTGAGGAGATTGCCTTGGGTCAATATGGAAAGAGATAGATTCTGTGGAGATAATTTATGAAAGATATTAAGAGCAGACGACATAGTTGTCTTTGGGGGAAATCCTGGATGAGGCTGGCACAGGATCGTGGAGATTGGCACAAGAGACCATAAATTGACAAAAGAGAAGACTAAACCCAGCACAGTGAGTGAATTCAGGCTGATGATGATGATGATGGTTGAGAAGATACCCATAAAATCGTACCTATTAGTTAATATAGCGCAGACTAGGGAAACATGAACCACAAAAGAGACAAGGCCAATAAACTCAGCAGTAGGTAGAACAATGCTACCAATGATGAGTATGATAAAGGCACTATTCCAACTAGAAAGTTATAAAAGGTTAGAAAACAGATTGAGGATTTCTTTAGTTTTAAAGGGAGTATAAATCTAATAAGATTCTTAATGCCATTGCTGTAAGGAGTATTGCTGTTGATGTTACTGCCAATAGAATAGAAACAAGAAATACCTTAAAACAGTGTGATCTTCAAACATGACTAACTAAGTGTTAGCAAAGGTGTACAACTTTGCAGCTGTTATTCAATAACTAACTGACTCCAACCCTTTGTAGATGATCCAAAACAAAAACAAGATAACTCACATTCGCAAACAAAACAGCTAATAATCCAGAAATAAGAAGAAAAAACATCATTTTTAGCTCAAAAGCATTTCTAATTGCACCCGCCCAGGTTTGGGCGGGCCGCCCAACCGCCCAGCACTTATACCTAAGACAATAAAGCTCATTATCGCTTGAGAACGACTGTCTTTACTGTCTTACTAAACTTGATACGTCAATACGCAGACTTTGCAACGTCGTAAGAAAGCTTAGAATGATTGTTAGAAAATGGGCTCTATTGCTTGAAAGGGAGGGTTGTAAGTCAGCTGGGTGGGTTAAGGGTCGTTGCCTTGTCGAGGGATGGTCCAGAGTTGTCTTATAACTCATCTGTAGATACAGACGGGATGGTAGATCGATAGAGTACCTACTCTAACTGTTTGTTTGGTTTCAGACACTTTTTCATGTAATTTTGGTGTCAGTGGTATTTTGTGAGGGTAGTTTGTGGTTTTAGCTATAAATGAGGGTGTCTTTGATGTTTAGTTTCAGTTTTTGTGCTGGCTGGATTATCTATGTCTTGAATTCTAGGTAGGTATACCTCCAAGTAGGTAAGCTGTAAGTCTCTTTGGTTTCATGTCAGTGAATTTAGCAATTTAGTTTTTTTTTAAAACAAGTACTATCTGGCTTTTGTAGCTTGCTTATTTACTAATCAGAAAGGCATTGGATAACCTCTTAATCTTAATAATATCTACTGCAGAAAAACATATCCTATGATGAAAGCATTCAGAGGCTCATGGGCGGTAGGTATAATAACTTTGACACGAGGTTCGGCACAAACGCTACGGTACAGAAGAAAATGGTGAAATTCTGCAAGGTAGAAGACCTTTCGTTCAGATTACATTACTTTAATGGGAACTGCTATCATCGCCGTCTTTTTAAAGAAGTCTTTTTTTAAATGTATTGTTTATAGCCTAAGATAAGCACGTTTCTTTTAAAAAACAAGTACCAAACGAGATCTCTACGAACCCTTTCAGAATATAAAAGCGTAACGTTATTATGTACTAACAACAGCTCAGTTAAAGTCCACAAAAACATAACCCAGTGACATAACAAAACGTCAGAATCGTAAATAATATCGAGCGAAGTGCGTCGACCCCAAAAAGGCGTCCAGGAAACCTATCCATTACTCGTGACAGCGTTTTTCAGACTGCCGCTGACAGCTGTCAAACTTGACCTTGACACATCCATCATGGCGTCTTATGACGTCATTTGATAGGTCATCGGGCCGTATGGAGTAGTGCCTGCACGGTGCAACTAGTTGGTATGTTTTTATTGTGGTCCGGTGACTTAAATGAGCATTTGCGAGTAATGATACTACGTAAGCATGCTTTGTGAATCAGCTGTTAATTTGTAGAATAGTAGCGACTCGCCCCAGCTTCGCACGGGTCCAATTATAAGACACTGAATACTACATTTTTACCTTCCTGTTGACTCAGTCTACCGAGATCTATTGCTAAAAAGTGCATTAAAATCCGTTGCGTAGTTTGAAAGATCTAACCGTACAAACAGCGGGAGCGTCTTTATTTTATACCAAGTAAAGAAGCTTATGCATGATCATCATGAGAAGGAGTTTTTGCCCAGCAGTGGGGTGTGACAGGCTTACAGTAACAATATTCTCAATAAGCAAAAATAGCTATAGAAGAGCTCATACGAACCCTAAGATCTATCTCTGCTTGCTTGGGATGTCTTAGAAACCAACAAAAAGCAAGTTTTAACACTTTGAGTCGAAGTTTTGCCCACCAAGACAAAAAAAGGTCCTTAAAACCTCGCAGTCACTATTATACATCAAGAAAATGCAAGGGCATTCGGAAAAAACATGGCATTACCCACCCATCCACTTTTCAACCTGGGCGTGAATGACCTCATGAATGTAACAAGGCACCCTGATCCAAATGAAAGTAACTCAAAAAAAACTAAAGAGGGTGGTATCACTAATGACAATTTGATAGTGCCACGTAGTGCATTGGGCGGTACAGCTAGCTCCAAACACATGTAACGCGATGCGATGAGCTAGCAAAATTTTTAGCTGACTGTACTTTATAGGGGTGGGCGTTCATGTCCCTTTTTTATCGATCTCGATAATGTGGTACCGAAATATTATCGATTTATTTGTCACAAGTTTTGTCGAATTCAGAGTTATGTAATGTTGTAATAAAATTAAGTTTTATAGGCACGCGAAGTATGCGTAAGTTATATGCGAATATTTTTCGTAAATAAGGCTTTATTTGCGTTTTAATAGTCTTTAAATTGTGGTGTAACGACAGCTTGACAGGACTGGTTATCTATTTATGGGTAATACCAATTTGGGATTTTAATCTGAGTCATGACACCCAGATCAGCTGGAAACTCTTATATTGTTATCCGACGGTGTATAAATGTTAAGATTATAGGTATTGTGTCTAACATTTCTTATGATGAATGCCAGAGGAGTAGGTATTGATCAAACAAAAGTGCCAATGAACTGAGGCAAAACTTGACCTAGAACCTCGAAACATAACGAACAATTACCCGACAAAACCCAACATAAGAGACAATGCTAACATTACAAGGATTTTTTGTTCAACCCATTCAAATATTACCCATAACACAATATTAAAAATCGAGTAATACCACCAGAATGTAATAAAAAAAAGTAAAAATACACTCTGGCACAGAATTCTGCCAGTCACGAGGGTCGAGCGTTCCGCCCGTCATTTTCATAAATTTCACAACCCTAGCGCTACGGACACTTAAATGCCAACTTTACGAGGGACATATTAAGGTTTGATTTGGTATATTTACATTTGTATTTTATGACGTTCCTCCTTTGGGTCGTGGCGGTATAAACGGTATGTATAGAAAAATTTGATTATTCATGGCGGGTTTGAGAAAAATTACACACGAGCCTTCGTGCTGTATGCTTCGTTACTTTGTGCTGATTAGCTGGTTTGATGCTTTTAGTTATGTATCTGTGGGTATCTTGATTGCTAACGAGGCTTTTTGGGAAAGCAATGATGGGTGCCAGAAGTGGGAGGTTGAAAAGTCCGAAGATTGGACGGTCTCAGTTTGGAATAGGAGAGGAGGCTTTCCTGCAATGTTGATCCATTGCAGTTTTTCAAAACGCTGTTGAAGTTCTTTATGCTTCTGATGCGTCTAAACTAATTATTGGTGACTGTCCATTAAGTCTTTATCAAAGCACTGCTACGTGACATTGTCAAGGCAAAAAGCAGTTCCCACATCCAATGTTCCTGAACAGACAGACATCAAAACTTGCCTTACAACCACAACCTTCAAAATACCATCACGCTATCCACTCTAGTACATGGGCGCGCCTCAATATCGATCCCAATACACCAGGGTAGCAGGACAAGCGCAGAGTTTCCACAATGTATCGTACACGGAAGCGAAGACGCCCCGCGGCGCCTGCCAGTAACAGGCGAGCCAGTGAAAAGCGCTCTGTAGACTACGCTAATTAGTTTCAAGTGAAACTCTGTATGCTCCTGCGAGCCTAGTAATTTCGATTGAGAATTTAATGATCTTACCTATAGTTAAGTTATTGTTATAGAGTTCAGTTATAGCCTCGGATCACGGCAGAGGGTGTAAGTAAATATTCATGAATAAGTTTTGTTCATATTCCGATGACTTACATTTATTGCAACCTGTTAGTTTATTGTTATTGGCGTTTTAAATTAGGCTGGTAACGCATTTGTTATGCGTTGTGTGACAAGAGGACATTGGGCTTGCTGGTGAATGTTGCGTAAAGCGTTCTGTTTATGGGGATTGCTGCGCTGGGTTATAAGTCATAGGCTGGTCATAATATACTTTTATATTGCCAGCAGTTAACGACTCAGGCGTCATCTCTTATTTAAGTTCACGACTAACAAAGTGCCTCTTTCTATCCATCTCTATGGCTCTTGCCGTTTTGGCAGATTCGCACCTGCATCTTTTCCACGCTTCCGTACTACAACCATTCATACCTCTGCCTCAACCAACCTGCTAATCCACTCCTTGCCTACCCTCGAGCCAAACAAAACAATACTACCCTCAATAGCTGTACCACAATCCACCACATTTCAAGAGCTTCTGCTCACTAACGATAGTTAACCATGTAGAATTGTAGACAGTTAGGCATCCCTCAAAAACTTGCGTGGAGGCCTGCGGGGGTGAAGGGGATGCGGTGGGGGGTAGAGGGGGGCCGCGGGAACCCTCTGTAACTAAATTTTGAACTGTCACGTAGATTAATGATACCAGGCGGTGCGATACGCGGTAATGTCGAACGATTTGGATGGATACGACGTGGTGAGTTTTTTGACCTGAAGATTTAGCTGAGAATTTTTGAAGGATTTTGGGATTGGCTGACGGAGGAAAGAGGAACTTCCAGGGAAGACAAGAGTTTCAGAAAAAAATACAGAAGCTATTATAGCAGGGCTGTTGCTAAAATGATTAAGTTACATGTATAATACCAAGTTTATTAAGGTCGTGAGAAAAATTTGGTGGCTAAAGGTACATTCAATCAGATATAACCATGTCATACAATTATGAGATTGGCATAATCACCCTTGGCATGTTGGATGAGAATTGCCGAGAGGCCTATGTTCAGCAATGGACTGCTTTAGGCTGATGATGATAATAATTACACTTATGCCAATCTTGTTGTAGTTCGTTATAGAAAAAACAACTGCCACTAATCTTGTCACCCTCTGATTATGAAATGACAAATCCTTACAGCTATACATTTCCTCAATAAGTAGCTGTTGCAAATAATAATTCTAACCGTCTTCTAATAAGCAACATCATATCCTTCAGGCATGTCCACACTACCGCCATAGGCAACCGACGGCGCGGCGCGGGGGTACCGAATGGATTTCGGAAATCGATTGCGTCCAAAAATATTTACGGGGACCACGTGTGCTCCACGCACGTACTCAGTGTGCGCACACCTTTATATAACATGACATGTGTAGCTTTATGTCGTCTATTTTGGACGAGTTTGAAATATCTTAGACTATGGATGGATATAGAGCGGTAGTACCTAAGGGATCTCGCGTTGTGGGTAGCGGGATCGAGTTCAGGGTATGCAGTTTACTTTGAGCCATTGATTGCATCATCTTCCACTGCTCCAAAAGAAAGAATTAATGAGGAATCTGGTTCTCAAGTTACCTCCGTGCCTCGAAAAGCACCTTAGCTGTTGGTCTCAGCTGTCATTAATAGACCTTTGACAGTCGTTACAGCTAGTCAGTGGTCTGAAAGAAAAAACCAGTCTTACCAAGGAGTACCATATTACCCAGTACTAGCTGGGTTGTGGAGGTAAGATAGGCAGTCGCTCCATGTAAAATATTGGTATTCAGCTGCATCCGGTTAGATTGGAAGCCGACCCCAACATAGTTGGGAAAAGACACTCACATAGGAGGAAAGAGTCCTAGCGCGAACCTTTAACGTAAACCTACACTCAAAACTTTAGAACAATTTAGGATTGGCTGATTGTAGAATAAAACCAGCACTTAGAGTAGACTTTGAGGAAGACCCATGACCAGCAGTGGTGAAGCCAAGTACAGGCGGTAATAGAAGACTTAGCTGCTATTTTAAGGCACTAATATTTTCCAGAATTCTCATAAAAGTAGCTAGACTGCATGTGCATACTAAACATTGGATTAGTCAAACACTAAGTCGAATTTTCGATAAACGACGGCTTTACGAAGTTTGGCGACTCGTAGTAGTTAAAGGATTTAATTTGATAGAAGCGAAAAGGCTTAAAATAATAAAATACTCGATAATTAAAACAAATAAATAACAACTTAACATAGACCTAAAACCATAAACTGGCAAAGTTTACCAAAAATCCATTATCACCACCAAACAGAACGGCACATCCGATAAATTTAAAATATTCACACCAAATGATTTAATAACAAAATAAACAATAAATAAACGTGAAAATTCACCAAAAACCGACCGCCCATTAAATTTATAGGCCAGCTCAACAGAAGTCGATACACAATATTTAGATGAATATTCAATATATAAATAAAACCCCGACCTACAGCAAGCGAGAGTAAAAAATACCTACTACAATATAAATTATGAAAAACACTACACTGACACACGGGCAGTAAACGTCACTACGATCAGCTGATCAAATATATTGCTACTATAAAAAGTGAAAACGCAAACTACTCTGCCCCTACGCCCATCCCTTTCCTTCTTGCGTCACTTTAGCATGTTGAAGTGAGACAGAGAACCGGGTCGACGTCGCGTAAAATGATATATTAATGTCAGCTGTGTTTAGGACCTTGCGAGTCTACAAAATAATAGATGGTAACAAATAAATTACGCGTTGAGTGCATTTCTGAACGAAATTCGGGCGGTCGTCGACCGGCCGTGGCTGCGGTGCGTAAATCACGATTGATATATGACTCGCGAACAGGCGGGTACAACGAAGGGTGACCTTGGCTGAAAATGCCGTTTAAAAATAAACTTTATGTCAAAGGAATAGAGTTTGTATTACTTTACTTTCCCTACGATTTTTCGAAGGGGGAGCAAAACTTAAGAGCGAGACAAAATTCAAGGGTTTGTCTGTTCTTGTCTTGCAATTGCCAGTGAAAAAAAACAGGAAAATGTATAGTAATCGAAAATCACCTTTATAGCTAAACTAGCCCATAAAATTTAACGGTATTAATTTAATATTCAAATACTTAATTTTCAATATTAAATACTTGCGAATTAAAATTTATTAGAGCCAAAATTCATAAAAATAGTATAGCCATATAAAAAAAAACGTAAAAAATATGGCGGAAACATTTTCGTGTTGAGATAATAATTTTCCTTTTTCAAGTGTTTTTAATTGTATTAGCGAAATATTTGTCTTCAAATATGGTGAAATGGTGTTGTCTGAAGGGTTGTGAAAGTGAGGGGTATCCAAGATGTGGGATTTCATTTTTCAGGTAAGTTCTTAACTTTGTTTACAAATAACGACTAGGGTGACTATGTTCAAGATCTATAAACGGGAATCATGAAATTATTGTAAAGAATACCCCTTTTCTATATCAATATCGGTATAAAATCTCATATCTCATCTTAATCTCAAACGTAACCAAAACAAACATTTGAATTCTTTCTTTACTTTTTGAAACTTTTCCATTTTGGTCTTAAATCAAATCCAACGTATCCAATCCATGAGCTGATGATGGATTCCGTAGCGGTTAGGAGTTAGAGGATAACTGTTTAATAAAATATTATGAGGACGTAGGTATATTGGTTGTAGTCTTTCAAGTTTCAGGTTATTTAGGTGAGCTGATTATGGAATGTAGGTACTACTCTTCAATGGTTAGGAGTTGAAAGCAATAATAAGGGAATCTTGATTGAAGGTTAAGGTTAATGCGACAAGGTATCCCGCGAAATTTGAATTTTCTTACGTTTTCTGCAATTTGCTTGTCAGTGTCAGGTTTTATGTTAAGGCACTGAAAGCACCGAAACTAGCGCCACCCACATCTTATTTCTTTTACTCTTAAATCACATTAAATTTGAAATATCCAAAACAATATCATGCTGGTAAATAACCTGTAGTATTTTTAAAATCACTTTTCATGATTATAGACTTGATAAATTAAGTGAATTACTGATTAAAGATAAAAGTGGCCACCTTCAATTCATCAAATAGTCACTCAAGGAACCTTTATGAACTGAGAGGGTTGTATTGGTGATTCTAATCATTATTACTCGGTAAAGTCACAATTTGTTACGGTCGCGAATCCTATTTCGAATTTCGCGGGCTACCTTGTCGCATTCACCTTAAGGGTTAGGTTTCTTCTGTTGAATGTTAAATGCATAGTCAATATTTGTATTTGTAGTGGAAAAATAAAAAGACTTATTTGCAACTTTTTTTTTCTAAACTAAATAAAGCAGACAAAAGACACCGACTTTCGAATTAGTAAGTTTCCTTAGAGTACCTATATTTAAGTTAGGTGTGTATATATTCGTATGCCACTTTTTGCAAATATGAATAAATGTCTTTCTTTGTCAGTTTTTTTAATTATTACAAATGCCAAGCCAGGCCAGCCACATAATTATATCTGTCCCAAATGTAAGTACAAAATGTTTGGTCACCCTATTAGAAAGAGATGACATTCTCTTTCGAGGTAATCTCGCTCGGAACGCTTTTGAGCGGCACGTACACAGTCCAGATAGTATATAACGTCCTTGCTCGCGAAGGTCGCCATCTTGAATGTTGCGTTCGAAATTTGAATGTGTACGCGCCATTGGCCCGTTTGTGCACTTGTCAAACGGATTTTGGCGGGATTTCGGTTTATAGGTTATGTTTACCATTTTACGGTGGGAACATTTGAGATTGCTGTTTTGCAATTCATATCTAATAGAGCCTTCTGTTTGATAGACTCTTAATACGGTGATGTTGGCATTATAAGTTTATGTTCACATAAAATATGGTTGTAAATTCTCAATGAATGAATGAGTTTGTGGACGTTGCGGTTGCGATGTTGGATCTTACATTCAGTTAACCATTGGTGATGGCAAAAAGCGGTGGTTATACTGCTACTACTTCGAGCATTAGATTGACAAATGATACCTACAACAGGCTCATTTAGCACGCATAATGAGCATACTTTTTAGTGCACACGATGCCATCAAAAACTGAGCAAACACGAGTTAATCGGACGTCAATCTGACAGCTACTATCAGCAGGATCTTTAATTGTGATTTGTAACAAATTACTTAGATCATTCTTTGCTAAACGGACAATTATCATCGGTCATAATTCTATAATGAATGGCTGCAGTGAGTCAACGTCTTGATTGGAGGTTATGAAGCATAATGTCTCAGTTAGATAGGGTTCAACGGAGGCTGGAGATGAAAGGAATGGTAATATAGTGCGGTACAATGTGGACGGTTTTAGAGCAATTTATATTAGTTGTGATTTATGTGCGCCTAGATCGGATCTCTGTTCTAGGATACGCGGAAACAAGTGACAGTCCTCAGCTCTAAATATGTATTGTGTACCTATGCACACTAGGTACTGAATAGTACTGATGCTTAATGACTGTCACTTATGAAGACAGCGAAGACACCAGCCTGCAGGCTTCACCACGTTTAATCACCAAATTAAGGCTTCACTGGGATTGAAAACCTAGTATAGCATTAATGACGGTTTCGGCCTATAATTAAAAATACCATTTATAGGTGATGATGGAACATACTCGAAGACCTGCACCATTCTTTGATGTTTAAGGAAACCCCTAGTAAAAGACAAGAATGATTTAAATCCTTTCCTTTGCTTTCGCATCGAGTCAAACCTGGCTATCTTTTTGAGGCCATCAGTATATCTAATTAGAGGACTAAACAATCTTGCTTATTCGCGAAATAAAAAACAATAAATTAGAATCAAACCCGACGATATCAATCAAAACTCATACCACAATCAAGCTCATAATTACAAAAATGAACGCAGACACGTTACGTCTAATTTATGGGATCACACTTTTTCACTTGCATTCGTTTCCCTAGATACAGTACTGTTATTAACACGTGAACATAATTACCAGCACAATGTGTGTTATTCTCTCATGCATCATGTATCATGGAGTCAGTGTGATTTGCGAGCGTGGATATAGTTTTCTAGAAGATTCTTTGAGATAACTTTAAGATGGTTGAGATAGAAAATACACTGGAAATGAGAGTTTGGAAGAAGTTCCAGAACTGCTACACGGAGACAAAGATAGAAGTAAAAGAAATGCTGAAAAATACTGAGAATAGTTATAAGTATCGATTGTACTTTTGGGACTGGAAAATCATGAATAAAGTGAAATTATACTTGGTAAGAAAACTTTTTGTTTGGTTTATGGGTTTTCCGAACCTATCGACTTCTAAATAATTATCTTAGTTACAATCCGGCTTAGAAATATCTATCAGAAATATCCAAATCCTGCAGATCATTTACAAGTGCTCCTGTAATACTCAATTTGCCACTTCACAAAACTATATCAGGAAAGAGTCAAGACTAAGAGTACATCAAAACATTCTCACAATATAATATTAAATTAACAATTCATATTATATTCAAACCAAATTATTCCAACCACCACAAAAAAAAACAACATGGCTACTACAACTTAAAAAAGAAACCAACGAACGTCCAACATAACAAAAAAAACATGAATTTCCCACTTACCCCGTTTCACCGGCGGGTAAAACAATGTCGGTTACAACCGTGGTTATCTATCGCGTTTGTAATTAACAAGTAGTATTAACAATAGATAGGAATCAATGCTATTGCGAGCTGTGTTATATTGCTGCGGAACCATTAATCAAATTTAGGGGCCCGCGGTGCTTTTTTGAAATTAAGAAACGGTTTCAACGCAATGGTAGTAGTCTTGCGTTCCATATTTTTAGTAAAGTGACTTATTTCTTGTTGAGAGTTTGGTCAATTGACAGAATCCAACCTCGAACTTATTCTACTTCATACTTTATTTTTTTTGTTCATGTCATGTGACAGCATCAAAGCGAAATAGAATGGCGAAAAGAAAATGTGCTCCGAATTGTTAATCTTGTTTGTTTAAGAGAGTTTGGTTTCACAAGTAGTGTCAAAATATTTAAAAGGTATGTTAAAATTATATCCGATTATGCTGTATTTTTTGTATTCAAAAACTCGTCGCCACGTGCAAAAATTGCTTCATTGGTTTCTTCACAGAATTATTAGAATTGCAAACAAATTGCTTTTGTATAGAGTCTTGAATGATTTTCTTTAGTGTAATTGTCAATTTGGATACTGATTCTTTTGTATATTGACAGGTACCTTTTTTTGAAGCACTTGAATAAAAGAAACATTTGTCAACTTTTTGGACTGAGTTTATTTGCAACAACAAACCCAAACCCACTCAAATTAACAACATTTCTTTTTTTTGATATTTTTGAGTTATAGCTTTTTTAGTTTGGTGTAGCGGAGTAAATTTTGATTTAACAACAACGACATTGTTATTTCCTTCTAAAACCTGCCTCAGGCACATTGACTTATATATTACTGCGTAAGGACTGGGCGGACCGCATGATAAAATGACGCCTCGAACTTGGTCCCAAAAAGGTCTTAACTAAACCGAAGTTTACCGAAGTGAACAAAGACGACGAGAGGCGGGGGCCCGCACGCGCCGTACGGCTGTACGACATAACTTTATCGAGCAAAATGTTCGGACGATCATATCTTTATTTTTTATATCAATGCTCAGGCATGAATACCTATTAAACAAGAGAAAGCCATGTCAAAGTTCATGTAGCAACTTAAAATTCCTTACATAATCTACCAATCTAAACATACGGAACCATTAACCGAACAGAAATATGCAGATCCCAATCAAGTCGAAAGAAACAAAGCTTATTCTACCATTAATTAATATTGTGAGTCGATACCGACGCGAGCAAATCAACGCACAGACAGACAACCCGATAGCACGGCTTTGAAACAAAGAAAAAACCTCCTCACGGACCTCTCTGTCACTCCCAGAAAATATAAAAGAGATAGCACTATCCAATTTCAGCGCAACGTTCGTATTTTATGATAAATAGCTGTACCAACGGCCGAGTGTGTTCCCGTGTCCGATTGATATTGTTTGCATTTAATTTATTTTATGCATCAACAGAATTTTGCACTATATGAATACCGCGTTTCCGGACTGACGGAATTATGGGATTTCACAGAAATATGGAACGCGTTTCCGAACGCTGTGTGCTTAAAATTCGAACGGGATTGAAATGAATACGTCATTTTATATTTTTTAAATATTTTAAAATTGGAATTGTTTTTTTTTGGAATGACGTGCGATACGAGGTTGCTTTTTTTAATTCTGTTTTTAAATATTCGTACATTGTTGTCTGATTGGACGTTGCAGCTTTGTTTATGAACGCTCTATTCTGTTAATCAAATAATACTCTTACGTGTGAAGTGTAAAGCTAGCTAGCAAGTTTTTTTTTTTTTTTTAAAGCATGCAGCTTTACACTATGGACTAGCGGTATATATCTATGGAAGCCCCACAATACCGTCTTTGCTTAAAGGAATGCTTGTAATCCATGTCTGGCAAGAAAGTCTAGCCTATCACTTACATGCATAATTTAACATCATTAGCCATATTTTTTTGCATGACAGCCTTTAAAAAGGTAAAGATCATTCATTGATTGGTCCATACATAACTTGTGACGTCACCAACATGACTTGCGATTCCCAATAAAGAACGGCATTCCAAATTATTTCTCTAAACAGTTTTGCACCGTACAATTAATTACTACAAAGGCTATTTTAGATTACACGCGCGAAAAGCAGATTTCAGAAGGTCATAAACGACGTTTACGCAAATTGAGAATAAAAAGCGTTATGGCACGGTTTTATGGTTGGTTTTTGTGTGTTTATGGCAAATGAGAGTTGTTCGAACGCCTATAAATTAACTGGTTTTAATGACCTAATCAAATTTTACGACGCGAGGCGAATCTTGTGCGGACTCCTAGTGTTAGCCCGATTGACTTATTGTGCTGAAGAAAAAAAACGTCTTTCGGCTCATAATTATTTTCGGATTTTTATGGAGATTGAAATTTCTGTTACAGTCTTTTTACAAGGGCTGCTTTATGATTTATGATGCCTTCCTGAAGCTCTTACCCATCGCATCTGAAACAAACAGAAAAAAAATATGTTTAAAAACACATTATGAGTTACCGAGTTCATTACGTGGGATTTTTTCGAGTTATTTTTAGAATACTAAGGGAGCAGACTGAGCAGAGAAAGTTTGTGAACAAATTTTTTCTTACAACCGCTTGTTCCAAGTGTTAATATTAATGAAGTTTTAAGTTATCAGGACACCTCCTTCCGTTTTAAACAAACCGTCTGAAGCGTCCTAAAATAATTTCTCAAGATAAATCATCACCATGTCTTCTTCGTCCATATTTCTCTATTTCTCGTCATCTCAGTAGTCACCTCCTTTCTAGCCTTATTATATACTTCACACACTCCAAACAAAATATTATCCCAAAAATAGCCAATTTCTTCGACTATCATCAATTCATAAACGAAGGATCTCTTTGAACATTAGTAACTCACTACTCCGACTTATTGCAGTTGACAGAATGGAAGAAAAATGTGTTGCATCGACTCCAAATAACATGGGACTAGGGCAAGATGATGGTGATGATGATGATTCTGGGTTATTACAACTTGGTAGGGCTAAGTTTTGGTTCTAGGACATATTTGTTTTAATGTTATGATTTAGAAAGCATACAGAAGGGATTCGTCTGCACCTAACGGCTGCTTATTACCTACTTTAAGATAAACATCTAGGCAAACATATTTCCCTAAAACTAATCCACGCATTCTCAGTAACCTTCGCCAAAATATTCCGTAAAAATTCTCAATGTTTACGGATTTCCCAACGATTTAAAATCAGCTAATCTCCAAGATATAGTGTTTGGCCCCGAATCTCGCTGATACGCTATCACAAGAGTTCTCTTATCACCACTATCGGCCCTGTCACACACTTGACGTTTGACAAATTTTGACAAGCTTTGACAGGTGATCCATCATTTCGAGGAGTTTCAAATTATAGGGATCAGCTGTTACAGGAAAATAATTTAGGCTATTAGATTTTTTGTTTATTTTTAAAGTTAGGTTAGTAGTTTATCTGACTGCGCGGGACTCACATGACCAAAGTCAATTTTAAACGATGTTATTTCATTTGTTCATGCCTTTTCCAAAACATAGATTTCAATGAAGAATAATGAGTATAATGACCCAAAAACTCCATGGATTCTCAAATCATGTTGGATGTTAAGTACAAAATACAGAATTATCTACATCAAAGACAAAGATTTGCTAATGTAAAATTGATTGCAAACACCTGATGAAAAACAGAAACCCAAACTAATATAGAATTTTTGACATCAATGCCCACGGTGTATTTGCAGGAGTCTTAATTACTAGTACGAATATCATGTTAAAGATAGAGCCCTAAGAAATCTACGAATACTATCTGTTTCTTGGTAATAAATCGATTCAAGATCGCAAACTGAAGTAGTAGCAATCACTACTTTGACAATATCATTCTTAGTTTTATCAATTCCTTTCACGCCATAATTTGTTATGTAATTTAAGGTGGAAGTCGACCGTAGGATAAATTGCAAGTGTTGTATACCTAGATTGTTTTGTGGTATTAATTCTTCAACTATATAGTTAACAGGTTGGATAAAGTGTCAGTAACACTTTTAGATGAAACTGGTTATTTGTGCATAATGGCACAACCATGGCAAAACAAAACCAAGGCACAGCTATCCCAAAAACACAATGATGGGCATAAATCTTTTCCAGAAGCAGACAGGTACCTATATTGCATTTAAAAAACCGAAGCAATCATTATTGGATTGGCTGCAATACGTAGTATTACTTTCCTAGACAACATACTTTACTATCACAAGGATGATATGGCTAGAAAGGAGGCGTTTGATGAGATCACGAGTAATAGAGAAGTATGGAAGACTAGCTTTTGCCAGCGGCTTCGCCCGCGTGAAAATAACGATTTTCCATACAAACTTTCATCCCCTATTCAACTCCCTTAGGGGTTGAATTTCGAA
This sequence comes from Diarsia mendica, assembly GCA_949316265.1. Taxonomy (NCBI): domain Eukaryota; kingdom Metazoa; phylum Arthropoda; class Insecta; order Lepidoptera; family Noctuidae; genus Diarsia; species Diarsia mendica. Next base: position 20,598,906 of record OX438906.1, on the reverse strand, counting down.
AAATCCTTCCTTATTCCTTGTCTACATTATAAAGGGAACCTCTGTGCAAAATTTCAGCTTTCTAGATCCAAGGGTTTGGGCTGGGCGTTGATGAGTCAGTCAGTCAGTCAGTCAGTCAGGACTTCTCTCTTTATTTATATAAATAGATAGATAGAAGAAAAAGACATGCTGAGCTGAGCCCAAATTAATTGGACAAGAAAATGATGGTGATACACTATTGTTACAAGGAGTATTCCTTTTCATGATACGATACCTACTAATCCACTGCTAGACATGATTATAAGCACAAGGGGCCAGCATCAACTCAAACCGAGCCATACGGGATTCATTCAATACAACTCCATGCTGCATCGCACACTTATACCCAACGTAACGGCATCGTCTCGAATCCGGATCAGCCCGTAATGAGGTGACTTGATGCCGATCCTAACTGTGCTATGAGTCTAAGCTGGTTCATCATGACTTCGTATACCTAGCAGTATTGTTTGGTTCCTCCTTTAGGTAGATGTGTAGGTACTTAATACAGTGAAACTTGGTTAACTGGGACCTGGATAAGTGAGAAACCTCTATAACTGGAACTCATGCTGAGGTCCCATGAGACAGATTTGGATATCTGAGACACTGGGTAAGTGGAATACCTATATAAGTGAGACAAGTTTTCAGGTCCCTTGAGGTCTCACTTAACCAGGTTTCACTGTAGTATGTACCTATACCCACATTTCGCCAGTTATGTTAAGTCCCATGTAATAGGGGGCGACCCTATTGCTATCAACCGGGCACAAGTCTACACTCCAGCCTCCAGGGCTGCTGCAAAATTCTTGATGAAAAACCCAATAACTCTTTGCCCGACCCGGGAATCGAACCCAGGACCTCATGCTCAGCAGTCACACTTGTTACCACTACACCAAAGAGGCAATCACCTAAAGTGACATCAAAGTATAACTGGAGAAGTAAACACCAGCGGAAAATTACCTCTACTTTCAAAATACCAATCAGAACAGCTTCCCATCATCCCAAGGTTTGCAAGGATGAGCATTCTTCCAGCATTGAAGAGATGCTGGCTAATTAAAGAGGGGTTTTTCTCAGCAAACGTGCTCGGACGAAGCCGCCTTAATTCTTGTTTACATTCCGACGCCGAGCCGGTGAGTGGCCGGTGATACGATTGGCTAACTGTCCGTTAGAATGGAGACGATTTGGAGGTTAACTGATGGTTGAATTGTGGTATCAGAAGAAGGATTTGTTGGGGCAATGTTAGAAGTTTGTTTTGATTTTAGTGTTGTTGAAATTAGAGCTATTTTTAGTGTAGTTTGAACCTAATATAACTGAAACCAAAATTTTGATATTCAATCTAACGTGACTGTCTCCGAAACTACATTAATCTACGCTAAAACTGTCTATAAACCCCTGAAAGTTCCATAAACATACGTTCCATCTTCCAATCTTAACCATGAGTTAACCGTCGATAACGTTAACTCTCGATCGGCGTGCTCGGTGCAACCCGACGTGGTCTGAGTCGGCCCTACTTGGAAATGTACGTATGATTCCACTTACTCCTTAACACCAGGCTTACATGACGCTAAAGCGGGGTATGTTCTAGACTTTTTTATTTTTTATGGGAATTTCTCTTCGGTTGTTGATCGGGAGTTCGAAATGTTATGTCTAGCTATGGAATAATGTGATAATATTCCTATTTAAGTTCATGGGAGAGATTTGTTTTTAAAAAGGGGTAAGTGAAGACAAGATTTGGATAGAGCTAGCTAAGAAACTTCTAGAGGAAATAACGAGAGAAAAACGTAGCCTACATATTTTATTATACTTATCTAGAAATCCTAAGGTAAACGATTATTATCTTTAAAATATTGATTAATTAATAACATTTGAAAGTTGGTGGCGATAAATGAATGAATAGTAGAACTATATTTTAGGAGCACCAATCTGACAAAATAAGATGAATAATCTGCTCTTACATTTATATAATCCTGATAACTTATCTGGCCAAAACTAAATGATAACTATGTTATTGTGTTTCGTGGTAACAGTAGTTTTGCTGTATTGCATTTTATTTTCACTGGATTTGGTATTACATTATCATAGAACTTGTTCCATCTATTAACTTTTTAATTGGACCTTATATCGTGAAATTCAAATAATGACAATAGACTTAACGAGTTTGTATGTTTTATACGCCATAAAAAAATAAATTAAAAAAGCAATTGACGTCATTCACGACGTTTTCCTGACTCATGACATCAATAAATGTCAATTTGTGATAAATTAGAAAGTCGTTAGAATTAATGAAATTAGTCAATACTATCTGTCACAAAAAAAGTCTTTTAAAAATAGTATAGAAAAACCTGCCTGACACAAATACAGAGTCGAACAACAACGTAACGGAAGGCTCAAAATTGTAAACTTGAAGCTAGACAGCGAAAGTGATTATGATTATAATTATTATTATGATAGAACAAAAGTCCGGAGTGTAGTGGAGTGACTCCGGACACAGGTAGGCCGAAGCAAGGAAAACCTGGTCAGGTGGAGATTCATAGACGACTCTGCCCTGAAGTGTAAATGTGGTCTTGCCCCACAGACTATGGAGCACTTGATATCGTGTCCAGCCTGTCCTGCTACTTGCACATCACAGGAGTTGATGGAGGCTACTGAAAGTGCCGAACTCGTCGCCAAATTTTGGGCCGACTCAATTTAAATTGTCATCGACACGCTAAGAAGAAGATAGAACAAAAGTCAGTGCATCCAAAAAAGAAAGCTGAAATCTGTGTCCACAGCATGTAAGCCATGCTTAATCGAGTTGCGTGCTTCGCTGCGAGTGGGAGTTGGTCTTAATAAGCGCGGCTTATGTACTATAATAGTAGTCTGACGCACTCTGGCTATTTATACGCCTAACCTGTAACTTTGACATTAGATTCTAAGACCGAACGCCGAGAAGAATGTTTTGATGGTGCAGTGGGTGGGTAGAAAGTTCCTCAGTTGGGGAATTTTCGACGGAAACTGCTTTGATGTGTTGTGGGTGCTGATTGATGATGCTGTTGAATGGGATGAGTCTGTTCTGCTGCAACAAGTCTTTATTGGGTACATTGTGTCGCCACATCTTTGTACCTACTTAGGTGATTCTCCTAAGATCTGTAGGTAATGCATTGCAAGTTAGTGTATCTTCTCTGAATCCGTGTGTGCAATAAGATCTTGAACGCCTGCCAACCCTTAAGTTATCCCTAAGCTCAGCTGCTGAACCCTATATATAGACGGGTGACAAACAGACAAACACGCATTTAAATGTCCGTCGACAATAATGCAGCTAGTGGCCAGGGCGGCTGCTCCGCGCGGAGGTGTCCTGTATAATTTATTGATGCGGCGACGGGGCTAATGCAGCGGGCGACGCTGACTGATAGCGCTGCAGCGCGATATGATACCAGTGACGCGGTTAAGTGCGATCGCTTGTAACGCTGATACCGCATGGGATTCGCCCGGCCTACACTGGCTACACTCCTAACAGCTCGTGCGAGCCTAGTACACGTGCCTTACACTACACGGGCTGTTCGTTATTTTTTGGTCTTGTCATGCATGTCTCAGGCAGGAGATAGATGTCTCTTGGTACTTTTGTTAATTCTACTAGGGCGTAAGTAGTGCGTAGGATAGCGTTGTCACTGGTTGCAGTGTTTCACAATGTGACGTTGCTAATGTTGGTTCAAAGATAGATCGTAATTACACCCTTTCAATGTATGCAGACAGTAGCGGAAGCAATCTCGACCGTTTTATCTACCCTCATAATTCTCTCTCACATGACGCATATGTTTAGTTTTCTTTTCAAACTTTCGCTTCCATTATTTTTCGAATGCCAATAAACATACAAAAATCCCCGTATCCACACGTATCTTTTATCATTTCCACTGTTACGCGATCCGTGAGCAAATCCCCGTATCCGGGGATCGCGCCGGGGATCCGGTAATCCCGGTTAATAACGCCTAGCGAGGTCCCGGTGCGTCCCCCCCACCCGTCCCGCTCCTCAGACCCGCGCCCCGTAATCGAGAATTAGTTGGGAGTTATAATTGCCCGGTTATTATCAACATTGATTACGTTAGGATATTGTTGGAGCCATTCGACGATCTTTTATTTCTGTAATTGGACGTCTTCTCGTTGGATGTTAATGAACAGTTCTTAATGTAAGGGGAACGCTTTTTTGTTCAAGTGTTTAAGTTACGCGTTGCTTCTCGCGTTGCTTCGTTGTTACAAAGAAGCAACGCTTCTTTGTAACAGGATAGAATTATCTTGCAAACTCAACGAGATGTGCGCTTCATTCCCTTAAGTTCATTGTTTGTTTTCCCTCTAGAAAACAACCAAAATAGGGGGATAAAAATAAGAAGAAAATCCCGGAAAATTCGCCAATAGTTCCCCGAACGGTACCAGGGGCCCATACAGTCGTGGAGGATTGCGGGGCTAATGATTGTGTGCCGGCAGCGGGCTCCTACAAATCCCACCAATATGGAGTGCGGAAAATACCTGGAAAATGGGAATGTTATTTCCCTTCCCTCACGCGTTACATTAAGGGAGAATGTATGGTGTGTAACGAAAAAGAAAATACTCGGCAACCGTCAGTCCCCCGACACTAAGTTGTTACTTTTAATTCACATCAACGTTTTTTATCACCACACAGTCTTTTGATCTCGGTCCATCTGTTCAGATTTCGTCGTAAGGGCTGGCCACACACGATCGTTTACGATTCGTAACAGTTTTACAGCCCGACAAACAAACAATCGGTTCCGAGCAACGCTGTAACCTGCTAAACGCTGGTATCAAAGTCAAAGCCGAATTTCTCGATTCCTAGTAACATAGCCAGGGATTATGTAAATAGAATTAAATGATTGTTCTTTTCTGTTTAACGCTAGTCAGTCAAACGTCGTATGAAGACATGTGAAGGAGTTTCTATGAACAGAATAGTCTGGCCTTTTCGAGAGGATTGCGTTTAAAATCTTTGCCAATTACCTTTACTCCCCTGTGGTGATAAAAGTAGTGGTGATTTACATTAAAAGTGTCGTAATGAAGAGAATGCCGAACATGAAATTTTCTATTGGTCCGGACAAAGGGCTCGAATTAACGCGGTATTGTTCGCTTCGCAGCCGTCCGGCCGGTGCGAAACCACGATTAGTTCATAATTATTTAATTTTATGTGAAACACTGGTTACCTCTACTCTCCTGGTACACTTGACAGGAACGGATTGGTTTTCAGGTATTTAATCATTTGTGGAGTCTGCATTATTAAAACGAAAGTCATTGACTTCAAAGACTGAATGAATGCCTCTCACTAAATTACTTTACTTACTGAACTTAAAAAACGAGTTGCTATAACAGCAGACGCTACTAGACACGATGTTGTTATGGTTTTGAAAGTCGGAAATATTGTGAATAGAAAATTCTATAGCAGGGTAAGTGATATGATAACCCATAATAATTAATTAAAAGTGCCACAGTGCTGTCCTATTTGACCCTAAGGTTGACTGGTAGAGAATGCCTTGAGGCATTAAGTCCGCCTTGTGCATGAAGTTTAAATAAATAAAAGACAATCTTATTCTTATAACTATTGCAGCTGCAGCAGTAATTACTTAAATCGGTGTAACCAATAGATCAGACAACAAGCGCAAATAAAATTGTTGCTGTCAGAAATGTCCGTCTCAAAACAATGAATATTATATTATTATGTTTGTGCCCATTAATTCTTTTTCCTACAAAAAGCTAGAAGAGATCAAACATTTTTCCTGAATTTCATTGTTACAGAAGCAAGTACCAGGGCGGAAGCATCTAACGGAGTTGTATTTGTTGTTACAGCTATATCAAAGGACGAGCAGCGCACAGTTCCCACTTTTCCGAGAATCGGTTCCGGTACCAACCTGCTTTGTTACAAGCGATACATTAGCCCTTTCTATTTATGTGTTCCTAGTGTATTGTTGGGAAATCATCCAATATTTTTTACTGGGTTCATTGGAAAAATTGTCTTCATTCATGGAAGTTGGGCTTTGAAATTGAATCTGTGAATTCCAAACTAAAACATACTAACATACAAAAAGGCTTTAATCTCGAGTAACATCAGTTACTTTTTCCAAGCGTGTCATTAACAATCTGAATTTTGAATAAAACCAAAAATGCACTTTCAGTACCTAGCGCGCATCAGCATCTGTCATGAGCAAAGAACAGGATATGCAGGACATTACATTAGGGCCGGTTTCACCACTTGCTGATAAAGTCCCTGATAGCCTATCAGGAACTTATCTGCCAGATAAACTACAACTTTTGGTTTCACAGGTCTCGGATAGAAATATCTAGCAGATAAAATATTGGATAAGTTATCAGCCGAATCAAGTGGCCGATAGAGACGTTATCTGACAGATAAAATAAAGTTTCAAATGGCGGGAACGAAAACACTCTACTTTTCACTTCGATTGCCAGGAAATGAAACATCATGGTCAACATTATGGTTCCTGCCAATTAGCTTTTTTTATTTTTCAACCGATGTGATTAGGTGCAAGCCTATTGCCATCAAAAAATGTAATTAGGAGCAAGCCTATTGCCATCAACTGATGTAATTGGGGGCAAGCCTATTGCCAGCAACGGGTGTAATTAGGAGTAAGTCTATTGCTATCAACCGATGTAATTAGGGGCAAGCCTATTGCCATCAACCAATCTAATTAAGACCAAGCCTATTATTGCCATCAAGCGATTTAGGTAATTGGGGGCAAGCCTATTCCCATCAACTTCTCTTGTATTCGTAATGAAAAGCACAGTGATGAAAAGCCCTCGAACTACATATTAGCGACATCATAATATCGTAGCGTAATCCCTTGTTCTTAGAATACTAACGAAACAAATATTAAATTAAAGAGGTTATTTGATGAAGTTGAAGTTGTTCGTGTGGCTGTTGGGCCGATTACCTTGGTCTTCGATCGACGTACGTAGTAGAATCGGAACGAAAAATGCGACGTTGCCGTTCCGTTAATTAGTAAGTGGCTGATATCTTTAACTACCAGATAATTTATCAGGGAGTTTGATGGTGAAACAGAAAAAAGTTATCAGCAGCCTATAACTGGTAGATAGCATTATCTGTCAGATAACTATCTGAAACTTTATCCGTAACCGGTGAAACCGGCCCTAAGTATCTCATCGTTTGTAGAACAACATCACTTTTTCATCAGGGCCATTCAGAGCAGTTTCATCCATGAATCTCCAAATGATATATCAGTTACTAATGATAATGTAGAGGACGTCACAGAAATAGAATTCATATAAAAACAAAATTTCAAAAATATCACCCAAGAAGACGCTAATGACAGTAACGAAGGTGTAATTAATGCAACTGATAAAAACCAAAGTAAAGATCATTCACAATAAAGAGGCCATGTCCAAGTTGTTTTCAAAACTGATCACCACGTTACTAAATCTTATATGATAGTACAATAAAATAACGTTGATCCAGCCATTGCTTAATTACCTCTTAGGAATACTATTGTTTGTGCAGCATTATCACGAGATTAGCCGGGAGGCGAACTAGTAAAGATAAGGCTGGCTTCACGTCGACGACTACTTGTTTTAGTTTCGTCAATGTTTGAAGAATTTAGATAACTCTGGTCGCGGGATTGCGGCCGGCTCTTATCTGAATATCTTAATTTTAATAGGCGTAAGTTTGTTCAGTTGCTTACTTAAGCCACTTTGTGTTCGTGCGGTAAGATGTGATGTCCATCTTGTGGTTCTGATGGTGGATGAAGAGAGCAGTGGTAGCCTTATGGTAATGTGCTCGGAATATCGAATTGTTGGTTTATTTATTTCACAACAAAACAGTGAAAAGAAAACATCGTGAAGACCAAACCATTCAGAAACATCTGGTATTCGTCAACAGTCTGTTATAGAGTGGAGCTAGAGGCTGAGTCCCAGAAGTGGGAAGTCATCAAGACAAAGAAAAATTTCAGTCTCCAGATTGAGAACCATCTATGACATAAGAAATGGGTTCACATGCTTCTCTACTGACTCACATTACGCAAGTCATCGTAAACACGCGCTAGTTTATCACCAAAACAGATTGGCATCTATTTTCGATCACAGGAGCGAGCAGAAAGTCATCAAACGGGCGACCTGTCCTCACAATTACCAGGCAACCATGGCTGACGAAGATCCCATTTGTTGCTCTTTGATCTGCTGTCTAATTAATATATCTGCTGCGCTCTCATTACGCCCTGGTATTTCTGTTTCTTGTCGCGCTGGTGGCACTTCGTTTCACCGAGTGTTTGTATGCTATGCGTAGTATGTAGGTATGCGTTTGATTATTTCAGTGTTAAGTTTTTAGTGTGAAATGACTTATTGTTTTAGGTTTCATTACCAAGAGTGAGTTGATTTATTGCTTTTTATAAGCTTTGAAACGTTACCAGTTTATAGGTTCTGTTTTTGATTCGTATACTTTTCCTGAGAACCACTCATTTTTGAATGGATCTTGTTAGCAATCATGAGTTAAACATTCAGGTTGCAAAACATCACAACGAGCAGATCTACATAGCACAAACTTACAGCACAGCGAACAAACCCGACTAGGAAGTTATTTCTGCCACCCAAACAAATCTAAACAATCCAAGCAATGGCCGTAGTTTCGCGTGCATCAATATAATTGCTTTTAACACCACCCTCCGCCCCTGCTCCGCCGAAATAACTAATTAATCAGTATTACGTAACTTTCCTTCTGGGGTGGCCAGCCCCAAAAATATTTGACACGTTACTGGAACCTTGTCAAAAGTAACTCACATGTTCTTGAGATAAAACGCGCAAAATCTGCATTCCAAATTCAATTTCAAATAAAACTAGTTATTTGATTACATGCACTTGAAATGCGGCCAATTCATACGAGATGCTCGTTGTATGAATAATTTGATTTGCACTTTATATTATTGTAGTTTTACTTGACTGCCTGTCTACCCTTTAAGATAATCGCGAAGATAACACTGACTTATGGTATAAATAGAAGCATTACCAGGAGTCCATATCTAGCGGGTAGGTGCACTGTTAATAAAGACGCTAAGCATCGCATGTCCGCGCGGCTAAAACGTTGGGCGTCACCACCACGCCCCGCAGGCTTTTAGACCGCGCCAGCTCGAGACTTTACTGCTTTCACGTTTTACGAGCAGCATTTTGTTGCCACCAAAATTAGTTTCCACCGGCCATATTGCTAAACAGTGTGTTAAAAACCATACAATTTTATCCCTCACGTAGCGGATAGCTAAGATAAATTGCCGCACCAGTGGAGTTAATAGAAGAATAATGAAACAATTATCTGTATTGACGGGGTTTGCGTGTCCGTCCGTAGGTGCGAGAGGATCCCACGACACCCCACGTTACTAGGGTGCATAAGAAAAAAAAAGTACCCCATACGAAAATAATTTTGATAGACACTTCGCGTGCGACCAGCAATTATGTTATGCGCGCCTGGCTGGCGGTAATTCGAATTTAGCACATTATCGGAGCGTTACCGATTATTTTCGAATAATAAATACCGAATCGATGCGTTCGCACCTTTTTTTCTGTTATTTTAATGTCATTAAAACATAGTTTACTGTTTACGTTGAACACATGTCGCTCGCAATTAGTGATGGGGGAAGTTTGAAATTCGGCATTCGGTATTCAAAATTTCGGATTACGAGTAGATACTAGATAGTCCGATGGAAAGAACCACTGCTTATTATCAGGTAGCACTGTGTAAATGTTGTCTATAGCCGTGCGCAGACGTCTCTGATCTCAGAAGCAACATCCGGCGTTATCTAATCTACGGTCAGTGTTTGTGAAGGCACAGATGATATTCACCGAGATACGCCGCGGTTTATGTATCGAATGTGTCCTCGTTGTACGTCACACCGTGCCGTCTTTTTGGTACACATTTCACAATGAGATAACGTGGCCGAGGCGCCACACATGTCACCATGGCTTATGGTGTTTTTGTTATAAGAAAAAAAAACATTCTATAATGTATGTAATAGATAAACCGTGACGCCCACGGAACATTTCCGATACGTAACGGCGTAAACTCGAATTATTTACAGTCTCGAGTATTGTTACAACAGATTACTGCAGTTACGTATTTGTCGAGCCCATTGAGTTTTTAAGTGGTTTTAAACAAACACCATTGAGTCGAGAACAGGGACCTCTTGTGCTGCCAAGCTGCCTCGGTAAATAACACTCGAGCTTGATATTTATTTAGAAAAATCTAATCTTGACGTGGAGTGTTTTATCTCCGTATCCGGTAAGATCTCGAAAGGTCCCAAAGTACTAAACACTCGAATGTTTATAAAAATTAAACATTCATGTGACAAACACACTCTGTTAGTCTTTCTCACGGACCTATGAATGCGCGCGCGCAGGAGTGATAGAAACAGCTCCGTGAATAACTTTTGAAAACGTATTAATGTCAACTAACAAGATATTCGTTGGTTTCAGAACTAACACAAGATATCATTTATAAAATGTATCTTTACAAAAATCCAGACGTCAAAGCATTTTTACGTTGATCTGAGACAGCAGAAATAATGAAGTACAAATGTCTATCCGTGTCTGTTCTATTACAGAACATAATAAGCGTCTCTCAGTCAAAAAGGCTGCGTGGAAACAGCAACAACATTAATTAAAACAAGTGACAGTTTCACACGACATTCATTAGGTATATCACGTCATTACTCATCCGTTTCTTTTTCCGATACTTAGAGTTTTTCGGCGCGGAGACGATGCCAAAACTCATGTCCCACGTTCAACTTGACTGTTAATTAATTTTAACTGACGCACACAGCGAAAGTTGGAATAGAATCTTCATACATAATAAGGTGTATGAATGGACTGTACCAACTTAAATGAGGTGCGTCTACGTTCTAACAAATATTGTCATTTATCAAAGCCGAAATTTTCGGAGCTGTAAGTTGGCGCTCACACCTGGTATCGGTCGCCAGTATCGGTGTCGCATCACTAGTCCGTTACAAAAGTGAGAATGCACGAAATCCAGACTGGAATCGTTAGCGACGCGACACAAATTAAATTTACAATCGTATGTATCATAAATAAAACATAAAACACGCGCTATAAGATACAATTTGCTAAACTGTCGTCTATATTAGTATTCGACGGTCACGTCAAAATATTCAAATTGAATTGTGTCTCGTCATCGGCATACGAATGAATCGAGTCAGATTGTGACGTGCTTGCACCGAGTTAGCCGCTCTAGTGTTGTATCGATTTTGGAATCGATTATTCGCCATTGTTTGTGACGCTTTGGGATTATGTTTTGTTTTTTCAAGCGTAGTTGCGTATCGTGAGTTATGATGTGAATATTAATCGAGTAGGATGTTTTTTTAATGACATTGTAGATTGCAAATTGTTTGTTAATTCGTATTGTGTATTTGCATGTTCAACGATCCGTAATTAGTTTTTCTGTTTGGCACAATTTTACTGACTCGTTGCCTTGTTTTTAACTGCTTGAAATCGCTTTTCCTGTTTTAAAAGAGTACTCGACATGCAAAATTCGAAACTTTATGCGGGGTGAAAATGAGCTCGAAAAGTATCAAGATTGTCATGTTTTGTATTAAAAAAATGTAAGAAAATAAGGTATAAAAATGTTGAAGTGCCATAAAGCTGTCTGTGAGAAGATTCGTATGGGGTACTTTTGCATAATCGCGTTGTACCCCGGGGGCGGACTGGGGCCCGCAAAAATCGGCTAACAAAGTAACACTCCGCTCAAGTGTCACCAAGTGGCGGTCTCCAATTCGATTACCGAGTAGTGCCGCGACGCCAGGGGGACTCGAGTCTAAATAACTTAACTCGGTTTGCTCGAGTGCTCGATTATTCGATTTAGCCGCGATTACAATGCGTAAGTGTCGTCGAGAGTTTAGAAATGCGGTTTTCAAGTTATTTTGTGGATACTTTTTATAGTATTCGGGTTTTTGGGTGATTGACACGATCGTGTGAAGGACAAAGTTCTTTATTTATAGCCATTTATATTTGCAGGTGTAACGCAGTGATTATATTTGTATCGTTGATAAAGATTTGTATTCATGTTGTTTAACATTTTATTGCTTTTTATACGGCAGGATTCTTCAACAGATATTTGGAAGTATAAAATGGGATTTTACATTGGTTTTGACGAATAAAGATAAATGTAGATTTGTGAGGAACAGACAGACACCTGTGGTAAGGCCATTGCTCGTGATTTTTGAAATAGCACATTGCATTTTACATCAACTGTATTTTTTACACGATTCGAGGTCAAGGACATGGTTTGTAAGTTGTTGACCAGGAATTATACAGCGACGACACGTGAACGATAAGCATTGAACCTCTACAGCAGATAGAAACAAAATTAATTTACCAATATAATCTGGGATTCAAAATATAGGATCTGTTCGATATTTCAACAAAATTTTACTTAAAATAATATTGATAAAATATCGTCATGCAAGCGTGACTACTGCGCATTAGGTCCTGAGTTCAGTTCTCGGGTTGGGGAAAAAGTTATTCGAGTTTTAAATCAAGAGTTTCTCAGTATCAGCCAGGATGCAGTGGTTTTATGCCAAGTAAAAGCAAGCCCCAATAAACGGGGCTTAAAAATCGTAACTGTCAAAATTTGGATGTCCTATTAGGAACACCTCTGTCAAACCCATACCGATTACTTACAGGTGTTTTGATGTATGAGATTTTAATTCATATGAAAAATATAATTATTTTAACATCTTGTTTGACCCGAAAATCAAAACACAAAAATAGTTAAACTATAGATAACTTATCACAGCAATAATAATCGTAGAATATAATCACTACCAGCAATAAGTATTTCAAATACCCCACGCATCATACAGCAGTCAACCTTACACCACAACCCGAACCCCATAGCGTTCCTTATCAAAATTGAACTAGAAGCATCAACAAACAACTGTTTACATTCACCCCCTGGATAATTGCAGTCTGTCTGGCAAGACGGTGGGGCACACCAGCGAAATAACAACAGTATGCATGGTAACGGTAAGCTTAGGGCTGACATTTTTGTACCTACAGAGGTGAAAAAGGGCTTTTCGGAAAAGAAAAAGGATGAAGAATGGAATATTTATAGTTATAGTGAAAGTAGAACCAAGTAAAGATTTGAAGAAAAACTTATTAGTTTTGAAGAAAATGAAAAGGTTTTAAAGGCAGACAAGGTATCAGATAAATAAGAAGTAAGAATAAAGATAGCTCAGCAAATTTTTAAAGGACATAGAGACGTTAAATAATAGTTTCTTATCCCCATTAACATTATTTGAAAAAAAAAGCAAAAATCTAAGACTTAAAATGACACTGAGTCCTTCCAAAATTCAAGCATCTCATATAATAGACCAAACATAGACACTGCAAAACAAAGCCATCAAAATCCTACCCAATTTCTCCATGCAAAAATCTCCCATCACAATTTACTCCTGAACCTACCAGCCCTAAAGTCCCCCATCTGATACGGAGTACACGGAACCTTAAGAGCCCATCGGAGCCCATCATGCCATCCCGTCAGACGTCGAGACGCCGATGTATAAAATCTGTATGAGAGAGCGTTAAATAAAGCCCAAATGGTTAATAAAACACTCTGGCTTCCTTTACGGGCCCTCATCTTTGTTTAAGACCAACTAGCGGGCTATCACGATTACGGGATATCTTTGTATTTTTGTTGGGTATTGTGTGTTCAGGATTTGCAATGTCGTAAAGTTTTGACTTTAAGATTTTGATATGGTTGTTTAGATTAGAGGTCCTGGGTGTGGGAAACGAGGTTTTAAGAGATATGTGTCATTTGAATGGTGCTGAGAATTATGAAGCTGATTTTTAATAGATTTGGTTTTATTGCGCCTGATCCTTCTTGGTCCTATCGGATTGCAATTTGCAACAGAGAATGCATCTGTGACTGTGTACACACTGATGCTTAAAATA